>PPOC02000519.1:18999-93919 GCA_003709265.2 Grigorovia yakushimaensis | reverse complement strand
AACAATTGCCTTTATTTTACGGTTTAGTGGTATTGGGATATCTTTGAATGTTGAATAAACCGCTCTAGGCTTACAAAGGTTAACATTATATAACAAGCGCAAAATGTTCAACGTACCACTTAAATTCATTTAATTTACTTCTCTTTAAATGTTGTAATTTGTTAACTCGGCATTTTAGGCTTTTAAAATTTTAAATAGTTTTTATTTTTAATAAACATAAATTTTTGAAAAATACATAATTTTTGTAAAATTTATATATTTAATCACATTGTTGCAAGTTTTATTTCCTACTCTTTAATATTAGAATCATTTTTACGTTCAGAGTCAAGCTTAATTTTAGAATCATTTTTTACATCTTCAACAACTTTTTGTTTAAGTTTCTTATCATTCTTTTGAATTGTTTTTCCTTCTTTTGAAAGTTTAGATTTTCTAGAAGTGAAGAAAGAGAATACTTGATATACTACAAATCCAAATGTGACGGAAATAATGAGATCAATCAGTTGCTCATTTTCATTTAAAAAGCTATTGTCAAAAATTGAAATATATTTATTGGACATTCCTTCAAATAGAGGCACAGGCTTATTTTTGAAGACTGGTTGTTCTTTAATCATATTATTTTTCTCTACATCTTTCTTAATCTCAAAAACATCATTGAAAATACCATCATACCCCACAGGAATATTAACTTCATCAATATCTTCAGAGTTTAACGATGTGTATATTACTGTAATATGGGGAGATGGAATTTGTGCAATAATGTATCTAATAAAATTATCATTTAAGGTGATTGCTTCACTACGCTGGTCTTCATAATCTATAATGGAAATATCTTCTGTGTTTCCATTGCCATTTACATGATTAAAATGTTCAACAATAGGTAATTCAGGTAAATCGATCCTAATAATTCTCGGTTCTGAATCAATATATGGTTCATATTGATCTTCATCAATGCCTGTAAATCTAAGTTTTTTCTCCACATGGCATTTATCCTGTGTAAACTTAATTAAATCGTTAAAAGTGAAATCATCAATGGAGTTACATTTTTCAAATTTTAAAGGTGATGAACTACGTTCTAAATATTGTTCCAAATAAAAAAAGTTCTCTCTATATTGTACTAAATCATATTCAGTTAAGCCTGGTTGATTGATGAAAATGTAAGCATCTGAATTACAGTAGCTTATAAGCTCTTGGGCAATTAATTTGAACGAATCATTGGGAACAACTTTTTCATAATTGTAACCCTGTTGATAGTATGCAATTCCACTAGACAGTCTGTGTGAAAACAAAATTGCAGGTACGTTGTTTGTATCTAGGGCACCCAACCCTTTTTGAATCAAAATGAGTAAAATTATCCAGTATTTACTCTCAATCATCATCATCATCATCATCATCTAAAATGAAATTAGTTAATTTCAAGCAAATTGTAATTTTCATAATTTTCTTAGTGATGCCTAATTGGATTAACAACACACTGGAGAAGATTTAGTGACAACAGCCATTCAATTCATCTAAATAAACGAAACAATGAGAAATGGAATGTGTGAAACTCATCAGTATCCTGTAATGCAGTCACTTCCATCTTGAAAGCCTTTTTAGAGATATTGCACTCAAGAGATGCAATTAAAAACATGATTCCAAAGGCGAGACGCAATTCCTGGAGTACCTATTGCACAGACAACATTAAATGGTTCCAACACACGCTATACAGGCATGTTGGAAGGCGATGTTCAATAGTTCTCGCGGCTGCTACTCAATCTCATCGCATCCGGGTAAAATAACGTTTGTCTTAAAATCAAATTGTTTATTTCAGAAACACTTCAAACACACTGAAAGTGACACTAAATGAACCAATCTCACGGGCTAAGGAGGAAGGACTCTGAACAAGATGTGCACTCCATTTTTAAGCGAACTGAAGTGATTGGTCGTGGTAAATTTGGTATCGTTTATAAAAGTTATCATGTTAAAACTAAAAATGTTTATGCTATAAAAGTGCTAAATTTAGATTCTGATGCGGATGAGATGGATGATGTGCAAAAGGAAGTTCAGTTTTTGGTTTCACTAAAGCAAATACCTAATGTAACAAAATACTATGCGTCATATTTAGAGAATACTAATTTATGGATCATTATGGAATATTGTGCTGGAGGTTCTTTGAGATCTCTACTTCGACCAGGTAAAATTGAAGAAAAGTATATTGGTGTTATTATGAGAGAGATACTGATTGCATTAAAATATATTCATATGGAAAATATTATTCATAGAGATATCAAAGCGGCTAATGTTCTGATCACTAATGATGGTTCAGTGAAATTATGTGATTTTGGTGTAGCTGCACAACTAAATCAAGCTACTTTAAGAAGACAAACTATGGCAGGAACGCCATATTGGATGGCACCAGAAGTCATTATGGAAGGTATTTATTATGATACAAAAGTAGATATTTGGTCATTAGGTATTACAGCATATGAAATCGCTACTGGAAATCCGCCATATTGTGATGTTGAAGCATTAAGAGCTATGCAACTAATCACCAAATCTAAACCACCAAGATTAGAAGGTAGAAATTATTCAACACCTCTGAAGGAATTTATTGCATTGTGTTTAGATGAAGACCCAAATGAAAGATTAGAGGCAGATGAATTATTGAAGACAAATTTTATTAAACTGCATAGGACAGCGCCAACTGCCATATTGAAAGAATTAGTTACCAGATATCTGCTGTACAGGGATAAACATGAAAAGGATCAACAAATAAGTGGTGATCCAAATATCAAGAGTAAAAAATTAACTGGCAGTGATATAAATGATCCAAAAAAAGTTGCCGATACTGATAAAACCGATAATGTGAATTCGGATGATAATGGAAATGACGATGAAGAAGAAATTGGTATGAAATGGGACTTTGATTCATTAAGTTCAGCTGACTACATTATTGAAAATAATATTAATTTGGATGCTATTACAGAAGAAGCAACCGACTGGATTGATAATTCAAATGATCAAAACAATTATCCATATCAAGAAGAAGATCAATATTCTTATTTCCATACAAATAATAATACCAATATGAAAAGCTACTTACACGGAACAACAATGGGTAAAAACATTCCAACAACAACATACAATAATTCTACTATCAATGCGCCAATGACACATATGAACACCACAAATAATTTCCAAAGTAGGGCGGTAATGGGAACAGGTACACAAGCAAAATTTACGGGTACTTATAACACGAACTTAAATTCCGGAAGAAAGGCGGAAACTAAAGCACCAAAACAGTTATTGGAATTATTTGAGGATGATGATGGGTTAGTTGATGGTGATAATAAAAACAATGAGATGCCGAAGTTGCTATCAGTGGCCACAACAGGTCATCTAGAAACACTAAACGAAAATCTAGACAAATCAGTAGATTTGCCGACACGTCCACATAATAATTTAATTAGCGGTAATTCATTTTATAATCAAAGTGCTCCACAATTACATTCTTTAGGGAATGATCTTACTAATAAAGATTATCCAAATCCCTTAACAACCGCACCAACATCTGTCGAGATTGAAATTCCAGAAGAATTACCAGATATTACTATACCAAGTTCCTTAACCAATGATTTAAGTCTTGTAAATACAAAATCTAATCATGGGATAAATAAACCAAGATCATCTACAATATCATCATCACAACCACCATACCCTACACCCCATACACTTACGAGAAGATTAACCGTTACTGGGAATAAGCAACTGGATACCAAAAATGTTAAAAGTGGATTCAGTAGTAGCATCGCTGACGAAATTTCAAGAAGTAGTAGCTCATCTTTAGCACATAATTCTTCACAATTACCAAATAACGGTTCAGGATCTAATAATCTAAATGTTAATACCACTGTCTCACAAAGTCACAAGAGAACATCGTCACCATCCAAGTTATCTAATACTACAGTTGGCTCATCGCCGGGCCGTAAACCGGGCCTTTCACCAACTTCTTTAAATAAAATTGCACATCCGTTAGGTACAAATTTGGGTGCACCACCTACAATGAAAGCTCTTAATAACCTCAGTGATGTAAAAGACATTTTACTACATCCCTTGAATAATACTGTGTCAGGTGCAACTAGCTCAAGCAGCAGTGATGCACCATCATCGGCATCCACACCATTAACCTTAACCACTAACGGTATAGTTCATGAAAGAGAAACAAGTAGGGTCAACGGTGATTTCAAAAGAAATAATCCAAACTTGAAATTACAAATGCCTTTACCTACAACAATATCAAGAAATAAATTATTAGATTCTAATGGTAATGCAATTACTAATACAGTGGCCGTTAATGGTAATACTATTGTTACTAATGAAAATATAAATCAGTTTGGATTTAACACAAGTTCAGCGCAAAATGCTAACATCTCCATGACACCAATTGGTGAAAAACATATGGATTTTAGTAACAAAATAAAAAGAAGTCATAGCGTGAATAATAAGAAGAATCCCATTATGAGTACCGACAGCAATAGTAACAATAATAATACTAATATTAATAATATAAATAACCATGTTCATCCCGCCATTAATGCACTACAAGGTAATAACGGATTAATTACATCACAAAGCACTACATCATTCTTTTCATCACATAACAATTCCAATGCAGTAAGTTTGAATGCTTCGCACTCTATTGTCAATATAGAATCGTTAAATAATAACATAATCAAGAATGACAATAGTAGCAGTGGTCATAATAATACAACTTCTACAATTATCAACAACACTAGTAACAACACTAATACTACTAACAATAGCAGCAATAATAGTAATAGTAACAATAACACTCTGAACGTTAGTAATAAAAAGAGTAATAATCTTAATGATTTACTAAGCCCTACTAATCGTAGTAGCAATCATAAAAAGAGTAATAGTTTCAACTACAATAGCACAAACGGTGACACATTTATTGCACCCCCACAGCGAATGTTGAGATTAGATTTATTCCAAGATTTTGATCTAATTGATTCAACAAGGCACGTTGATCGTAAACCATTGGTGCTAGAAGAATTGAGCAATCTTTTACAAATGTTTGAAGAGAGTTTACCCGTTGTCGAGAACACCTTAAATGAGCAATTGAAGAACGACTTAGATAACGATGATAAATTGCTAAACATATAGATAACATAAGTATAGACAACTATATATATATTTATATTCCGCAAATTAACAATAAGATAAAAAAGGACACTAGATATCATAGATTTCTCTGAGAATCTTGGTGAATTTAGAACTGAAAAGTGCTTGCATTACCTTGGTGTTAGTTATTAGAGTCATTTTAACATGGAGGGTCCCTTGCATTTATCAAAACAGCATAGACATAAAAATCCTGCACAAAGGATCGTATGACAATTCGGTTAAAATGCAAATAACCTGTGATTAGAGAGCTCTCTGCACACAACAAACGTAGAGACCACCAACCCTTGGCCATACAACAAACAAGGTGTGCTACTGCCATGTGCTGCCAACAGGAGTACCCTCAGCAGGCCACAGAGCAACCCACTGCTCGTCTTCAGTGAAGGCACCGCAGCCGCAAAGACGCTGGCAGAATTGGCGGAAAAATTTTCGTGTTTTCGCATTCAGCAAAAACGCAAGAAAGTTGATTTCGAACACACAATAAACAAATATTCATTTCACTGATTCAGTTGCTAAGAGACAACAAACACACCACTACGTGCCACCCTCTATGTTAGATATATACTGTGGTGTCAATTACAATTACTAAAGCCGTTATTACTCTTACTGTACCATACTGCCGCATTTTGTTTTCACGTTTACGCCATATTAGATTTTTGTTTTGACTTTTTGATAAAATAGATCCAACAAACAGCATTTTTCACTACTACGATTACTTTCAACAATGGACAAGATTAATGAAGGTATGGGATCTCTACATGTTACAAAAAGAAATGTTTTACACCAGGATAGCACACCAAATTTGTCATCTGTGCCTAAATATAAGGATAAAGTTCCACTTTCACCATTATTGAATAATAGCTTAGGTTTAGGCATAGCACGTAGACCAAGTGATAACTTATTATCTAAATTCTCAAATATTGATAAAGAATCAGTTAATTTAAGGAGAGATGACCAACAAAAGACAACATTGAATATTAATGATTTATCACCTCCCAATAAAAATTTTGTAGTAAAGCATGAAAGACCAATATCTGATGAATCTATTGCTACTAAAGCCTCTGACATCTTTTCATCTCCATCATCAGATATGAGATCAACTGCTTCTTCTACTGATAATGAATTTGATGAAATGACAACTGACAACAACAACAACAACAACAACAACAACAATAATAATAAAAATAATAACAATGATACAACTGGACTTGAAAAAAATAGCATTATCTCGGGGGATAACTCTAAATTATTTATCAATCAAAATGCATCTAAATTAAAATCACAAGTTATCTTAACAGATATCAACAGCAATAATCACAATAGTAACAATAATAATAATAATAATAATAATATTACTAAAAACATTAATTTATCTAAGGATATTTACAAAAATAATAATCAAAGCTTTTCTTATAGTCAATCCACTAAATTAAACAATAACACAAATAATAACGACCATTCGTATCTACATTCAAATAGAAGTATGCCATTGTTAAGAAATAACTCAACCCATACTATTAATCATTCAAATATGATTAATAACAACAAAATTATTAATAGTAATCATGATCATAATATTAATAATCCACGATCATTTTCTCATTCTAATAACAATTCAGCTATTTTGCATAATAAAATCTCTTTGACTGCCTCACAAAGGTATAGATTACGTAAAGAACAAACTGAAAGTTCGCTTAGACAATCTATCAAGAAAAAGGAAAAATATTACGAGGAAAATGATAACGTTTTAGAATTACAAGAAGGTTACATTGATGACACCTTAACATGGAATATTCCAATGGCATCTGTACCAACTACATCATTTTTAATTGCAAAGACAAATTCAAAAGTACAACATTTGAAAAAGAGAAATAATTCAATACCTGCTTTTGCAACAAGAGCACCACCAAGCCTAAACGCTTTGGATTTCTTGGAGATGCCAGCATCACCAATTCCTGGTATTCAAAGTACCACAGATTTCCAATATTTCCAAGACACAACACAAAATTTAACAAATGTTTATCTACACAGTTCTGAGAGATTATCAAAATCTATACTAAATGAACGTACAGCATCAGCAGATTTTTTACCCATTGATTTGAAAAGAGCAAGTGAAAGTGGTATGGAAGATTTAGTTCTGGTTTCACAAGATAAACTAGACTTAATGTCGAATTCAAGACCAAGTTGGCTACCACCAAAGGATCCAGCAGAAAAGCGCGCTCATGAAGAACAGATTTCAAAAAGTTTAAGTATGGCATCAATTGATCAATTGGATAGAAGTAAAGACCGTGATCAAAGATTAATTCGCGATGAAACAAATAGACAAAAATTAATACTACTAATGGATAGAGATGTGACTAGAAATTCGTCATTAACATCCCTGAAGAAAATTATTTGGGAGACGCCATTATCATCGGATATTCGTTTTAAATTATACAATGAATTATTACAAAGTAAAATTGAATTAATTACTAAGAAATATATTGAATCTTTTGATGATTTATTGGGTGTTGTGACAAATATGGAATTTCCGAAGAATAAAGAAGTCGAAATAGAGAAGCTAATCACAAAAAGTTTGAGAACTAAGAGGAATAGTCAGTTTGAAATTTCTGATGATTTGAAATTAATGTTACAGGTTAAATCTGTTTCCTTACAAGGTATACTACCTGGTGATGAATTATTATTCCATCATTTCCTTGCGAATAACAACATGAAATCGTTATCAGATGTTTGGAATATTGTTAACCTTTTACAGATGACTTGTTTTAATGATTCATGTAAGGAGAAATATGATGATAAAATTACTCAACCTAAGAGTATAATAAGTCAACACTTACTCCGAGATGATTCATTTAAGGAAGAATATAATGCAACATGTTTAAATTTTATGACTTGGTGGAATATTTTGGAACGTATGGATCATGAATTGTTTATGTGGATGATGGATATTATTGTGGTTAATAATAGTCAATGTTTCAAGTCATACCCAGTGAAAGAGGAACAATTTGCCAATAAGAATTGGGAATATTATCGTTCTAAGAAAGTTGTAGTCAATTACAAGATTCTATTATCGTTCACTTTAAACATACTGTTGAATTATCACTTTGGGTATGATAATTTGAAAAAATTATCTAATTTAGATGATCCTAAATTCTGTATACCAATTGCCATGGATAATTTGATTGATATGGAGGAAGTTAATGGTATCTTCATCAGAAAGTGGTTACATTATTATAAGAAATTTTAAATTACGAAACTTACAAACAATCAGAAAGTTTTCGAAATAGTATTTGAAAGCAAAAAGTAATCAACATTTGCTTACCTTTATAATTTAATTTGATCTTATCGTTCCCTGGTTTTGGAACTCATAAAGCTTGCACTTGTCGTTAACCGACTTTGATAATTTATTATGTACAAGAATGTAATATTAATTTATATACGAATAAGAGAAACGTTTTTTTCAACTTCATAATTAAATTTGAAATTAAAAAATTATTCAATAATAAAGTAAAGCTTTGAGCATGAATGATTTGATTCAATTTTTGGATCCTGAACCGATTGATATTATTAAAGATGATAGTGATTTAAATGACAATGATGATTCTGATACCGCTGATGATTTAGAAAACGACGAATCAAACAATAGTGAATTAAATATTCACATTACCAATAATTTTAATGAAAATGATGAAATTGATACTACAGTAACAACTAATACAACAAATAGTACTACCTTGAACCATAATATTTTGAAAAAAAAATTTCATTCCAGTAGTATCAGAACTACAACTGTCAATCCACTCAATGAGGAATTCAATTTCTTAAGGGTTCAAATTAATGACTGTACCATGGTGAAGGGTATACAAGGTAATACGTTTGCTGTTTGGAAGATAACCGTACTTTTACAAACTAAGAACACATACAATGAATTGGTAACGAATACTATTGAATTTTATAGACGATATTCAGAATTTGTAAATTTTAGAGAACAATTAGTCAAACGCAGTCAATATTATAATTTTAACTGTAATATACCAAAATTGCCTCCTAAATTGCCTTGGTATTGTATACTACATTATGAAGCTGACAATCTGAATAAAAAATGGCTTATTAAAAGACAAAAGGGTCTAAACGCTTTCATCAATGGCGTGATAATGCATAAAGATGTTGTGGAACATTTAAAGGATCTAATCATCCAATTCATCAAACAGTAAGCTTCAAGAGTAAGCTCAATTTTGATTTCACGAAATACCTATTTTTGTAAATAGAATAGAGGTAAAGATAAACCATATTATATATTCTATATGCAAAATTTAAAATAAAATGGACAATATTAATAATTTCATGTGATATTGTACTGTCTAATTATATCTTACATATATATAAAAGTGATTACAAATCATTCAAGCCATTTATAACCCTTCAGGCAAACTAAACGGAAAGAAATACTTGTAACCAAGTATCATTAATTTAAATTTAATGTTATAGAAATTTGCGCTTATGCTGAATAAATAAGAAGATATGGGTTTGAACAAAAATAAAAAGTAAAACATAGTAAATTGAACCTACTAACGTTTTTTTACTTGTAAACTTCTAACTTGTTCCTCCATTTTTTTCACTTTATTTTGAATATCTTCTAAATCAGCATTTAATCTAATTCTTTCATTAACAATATTTTGTTCCCATTGTCTAAATCTTTGTTCTTCAGCTTTAACTTGATCAGTGAAATATTTCTTTAAAGAATTCTCCTCTTCTTTGAATTTAGGATTATGGAATAATTTTCTAGCTGGTGCCTTAATGGGTACGCCATCTTTATTTTCACCCTCTGTATCTTTGCTGCCTTCTAATCTTAATCTTCTATAAGCTTCATAATGAACTTCTTCAGTGGTTAATATCAAATCTAATAAATAAGTTCTTAATAAAAGACTTCTTAATTTACGGAAATCACAATGTGAGTCATTTTCCACTTGTACTAAACCCCATGGATATTTTCTACCGGTAACTAAATTACCATTACCATCATCATATTTATCCTGAGAACCAATTATGGCAAATGGCATTGACTCAATTAATTGTCTAGCATGTTCCATAGCTGCACTATCTTGATTATTAGTAATATCTGCGTTGTTGTTATCAGTCCCATTTTCATTACTTTCATCATTATTATCACCATCATTTTTAGCGATAAAATTTGAATCTAATGGTGGTGTAAATATTCTGATTTCTTGTGCTTCAATGACTTGTCTGATTCTAGATTTGAAAGTTTGTAATTCTTGAGCTGATAAAGTGTCAGATTTAGCAATTACCGGAATTAAATTAGCTCTAGTGGAAATACGTTTCATTGTTTCAATGTCTAATGGTTTTAAACCATGACCAGTTGGTTTAATGAAATATAAAACGGCATGAACTCTTAAATCAAATTTAACATCACGATATGGTTGTTGTTCTTGACGCATAAAGGAATCATGTTGATCATCAATAAAATCAACCAACGATTGCCAAGCTTTCTTATTATCCACATTATCACCAAAGCCAGGTGTATCAATAACATTAACACGTAAATTAAAATTTTTTTCCTCTAGAATAGCTCTGATGACATCGATTTCAACAGTTTTCCTGATTGATGAATTTGCTCTTTGTTGTTCCATAGGTTTCAAAGTAGTTTGAAATAATGTGTCAATGAAAGTTGTTTTACCTAACCCACTTTCACCGCAAACCATTAAATTGAAGACACCACCCTCTTCACTGACAATTTTATAACGTTGATTGGGTAAATTAGTAATCCCAATGGGTTCCATAACCTTTGTAGCCATGATTGATTGATTCTTTTAGAAAACAAATGGAATAAAATAAAGTAAATAAAAACAAATTCGAAGAGTCTGTTGATTTTCTTAAAGTTTCTCGGGAAAAGAACAGTCAAAAAATGTAAATTAAATCACAACAAAAACGATACTTACTACTGAATATTGCACGCCAACAGGTATGGGACAATAAAGCAACAAATAAGACTCAGAACGTGTTCAAAACAGTGCAAACAGACAGATCAAAAGTGAATTGCAAACAACACAATTATTTTTCGCATGCAAATTGCAAATTACCCGCAAATTTAAACAAACTTTCATTGCATCGCCAACCAACAAACCACCAAAAAACTCACAGGACACAACTGCTGTATAATGGACCAATTGCTTTCGCTCAGTGACTCTAATGTCAATTCAGACTTCAGAGAACGTATCAGAAACATCTGTCTTCAAGTAAATGAGGAAAAATTCATAGTTTTGTGCTTCAATATGGCAGATTATGTGCTTGCAAATGGGAGTGATGTCGCTAGGGAAACAGTCTACACCATTGCAAATATTATTAATCAATATAGGGGCAAAACCGCATTACGAGCTATTGAATTCTTGGATTTGTTAGTAAAAAATTGTGGATACCCAGTACATTTACATATTTCAAGAAGAGGGTTTTTACAATCGTTAGCACAAAATTTCCCTTCAGTGGCACCAAGCGATAATGGAACATATACAAAGTTACAATGGGAATTATTGGCTCTGATTAATAGATGGTACTATACCATTTGTCGTTGGACTAGTTATAAAGAGGAATTAGTATACATTAAGGATCTTTACAATATGCTTGTTTCAAGAGGTTACCAATTCCCTACATTAACAACAACCGATTTACAGTTATTAAAACCTGCGACTAGTCTTTTACAAACATTTGATGAATATAATAATGAACAAGAAACAATACTTTCGACAAAATTGAATGAATTAGTTAGAAGGGGTAAACCAAATGATTTGAAAATGGCACAAACGATTAATAAAAAATTGGAATATTTAACTTTGCATCCAGACGTTTTAGCTAGAAAGCAATTTATTAATGATATGGAAGTAGTACAAAATAAAATGTACGACTTCCAAGATAATATTCATATTGATAATTTCCAGTGGGATAATATTCAACCTGAAGTTAAAGAACTATATTCTGAACTTAAAGATGCCTTGAATAAATTAGTCATAGTGATCAACCTCGAACATCAAGATTATAAAGATTCTGAAAAATTTATTAATAACTTATTAGTATTGCATGCTAGTTTAAATGATTTAGTTATGGAATATGAGGACAAGATACGAAATTTAGACAATAAAGAAACCAGGTTCCACACTAAAGAAAAATCAAGAATACAAACTGTACCACTTGCCTCAAAAGATGATAATAGCGAAAATGATGCAGCGAATAATATAAATAAATTGAATACTGAACAAGAAAAATCTAAGGATGAAATGAAGAATAATAATGATGAAGCTGAAAATAAAGTGATAACAGGAGAACTGAAGAAAGAAGAGGTAAAAGAAGAAGAGGTAAAAGAAGAAGAGGTAAAAGAAGAAGAGGTAAAAGAAGAAGAAGAAAATGAAGAAAAAAATTCAGAACCAATACAAAACAGTAATTCACTAAAGTTGAATGAAGAAGATGAAATCGAAGAAAACAAAGAAGATGAAAAAGAAGAAATAGAAAAAGACAACGACAGAACTGACTTACCCTTTTCTAAAAATTCAACCAGTAAAACTTACATATCAAGCATGAATGGCAAGAAATTTGGCATGAACGGTATAAAAACCGGTATTATGCTACCTCAATTCAAAAGTGCAGCACCTATAACGACATTAGCAGTAAGTACGGCTAAAAGTAGTGGTCAGTTTAATTTCAGTGGAAAAGATGAAAATAACTTAACTACGAAATTTGAACCATTTAAAGATTAACATGCGTAATTACATACATAGACATATACAATAACATGAAAAAAACACACTCATATACAAACAATCACATATATTTCGGACGAATATTTTTTCTTGTTTTCATGAACTCTCAACAAATCCATTCATTCCCTTTCGAGGTTAAGCAACATTTATTTCATATTTGATAGTCTACACTCTCTCTCACATATCAGCTACTGCACAATTAATGACACTTGATTTGTTCGGGAAATATAATCAAATAACTCATGCAACTGTTAACAATGAGTTAACATTAAAGGAGTCAATAGGTGAAGATGGCCAATCTTTCGGACTTGGCTTATTTTTAAAAAAAAAAAACACTTTTGATGATGAAAGCTATGTTGGCAAGGCTAACGTTACTGAAAAAGAGCAAATATTATTAAGAGTCCCTGCTTCCAATACTTTCGACATTTACACCATTTTACATATCTTATTGGACAAAAAACAATACAGTGAAGAGAAACAATGCCAAATTACAAATAATTTTATCAAACTAAAAATGAAACTTTTGTTTCAAGAACTATTACCTTCATTAGATGCATTTATATCTACTGAAGTCATCATTATTACATTCTATTTCATTCTTTTCGAGTTTATGAAGAAAAAATATGAATTACCTGGGATCCTGTTAAATTATTTGAATGACATCCTACTAAGATCAAATATAAACTCTAGCATCATGAAACCAGAATTCACTACAACTGCATACCAACATTATCCAGTTTTCCAACTACACGAAACCTTTATCAACAACCTATATAGTATTTTTGATCAAAAAGTACTTGTTAAAACTATAAGGCAGATATTTGCCTGTATAGTATCAAGAGTTCTAGAAATTCCGCATGAAATCAAACCGAATTCAAAAAATTTCACAGTCAATACGACTTTGGTACCTTTGCTAGATTTTATTAATCACCAAAATCCACCAAATTGTTATTTTGATGTAGATCGGGCAAATAATAACGATATCGTACTAAAATTATCTGGTTCGGAGAATCTCTTTAATCCAGATAGAGTGGATAATACTACAAAAAGTGTCAAATCTCAAGTTGAATTATTCATCTCATATACACCAATGGAAGAATTAATCAACATGGTATCCACATATGGATTTATACCTAAAACAATAACACAGTTTAATGTTTATATAGATCAAGGTTGGCTACAAGATACCAATTATGATATATGGTCCATCTGTAATCATAGCGAAGTTGTTATGGCATTCCAACTTAGAAAAAAAATTGATGATGACTCAAATCTTAACAATTGGCAAATTTATGATTGCAATATTGACAATCTAGCACTTTGTTTTATGAAAGAAATACATACCGTTTATAGACCTGTAAACGGTAAAATGGAATGGTCTCGTTTAAAACAGGATGAAGCACAAGCAATGGATGCTAAATCGAAACTTACTCGCTTTTTGATTGAATATTTGAAATATCGAAAGGAAACCTTGTTGGACATATTAGCTGGTGAAACGAATGATCAGAAATTATCCGGCATCCTTTTAGATTGTATCAAACAAGAAATTGAAGTAATCGACAGTTTCATGCAAAATCCATCTAAGGAAAAGACAATGCCTGAATTGGAACCTGTTCATTTTGCCACATACAATCATTTCAGCGAGGACGACATTTAACCGCACTATAACTTGACACAAGTTGCAACTCAACACTTCTCTGCAACGCCAAGTTGAAGTAAATCGAATTTTTCTTCACTTTTTCGATTTTATTTTGCAAATAAAACAAAAACAAACAATTCAACACGTTAACAAACAAACACAAACAAACACAAACATTGAGGTAAACCATGCAGTTGTCAATTTTCTCTCTTTGTGTGTTGCTGATTTGTCAATGTGTTCAAAGTTTACACGTTTATATGAAATCAGGTGAAGTTAGATGTTTCTATGAAGATTTAAAAGTGGGTAATTTAATTATTGGTGATCTAGATGTTCAAGTAGACAAAAATGGTGTCTTTGAAGAAGACCTTTCTGCTGGTGTTGCCATTACTATTGATGAATTGTTTGACAATAATCATCGTGTCTTGAATCAAAAGACTTCTCATAGTGGTGATTTTACATTTACAGCTCTAGATTCAGGCAATCATATGATTTGTATTAGACCCGAATATCATGACCCAAAGGTAACATTGAGAGTATTTATTGATTTTGATGTTACTAATGGTCGTGTGTTGGATAGTAAAAACAAAGAAAATGTTGATGTTTTAATGAACAGAATATCACAGTTGTTCGAAAGATTAAATTCTGTCAGAGCCCAACAAGATAATATCAGACAAAAGGAAAGTGAATTTAGAGATCAAAGTGAATCAGCTAACCGCAAGATCGTATTTTGGTCCATTGTACAAATTATTGTGTTAGGTACAGTCTGTGTCTTCCAATTACGTTATTTAAAGAACTTCTTTATCAAACAAAAAGTCGTGTAATCCAAAAATATATCTATATATTAATGTTTTAGCAAGACGTAATGCATTATTCTAAATTTTATATTCTATGATTATATAAAACTTAACTGAAGAGACGAAACAAGTATTGAAATCCCCACTGTTGATCTCGACGAAAATAGACGATTCGCTTCAAGATTGCAGCTTACGTTTATCAAAGGGAAGTTTATCAATTTTGATTAATTGAAAAAAAAAAACAATTCAAACAGAAGTTTCATTTATGTTAAAGTTACAAATAAGAATGCTATCCCAAAAATCTTACCCAATACAGTTTGTAGACTTCTTAAACAAGTCACATACGCCATATCACACCGTAGAGAATATCAAATCTCATTTAAATCAATTTGGTTTTCAAGAATTGAGTGAACGTGAATCTTGGAACGGTGAAATATCTAAATGTGGCAAATACTATGTGACAAGAAACAATTCCTCCATCATTGCATTCGCAGTAGGTGGGAAATGGAAACCAGGTAATCCAATTGCCATTACTGGTGCTCACACTGATTCACCAACTTTGAGAATTAAACCAGTTTCAAAGAGGAATAATGAAAAATATACCCAAGTAGGTATTGAATGTTATGGTGGCGGTATTTGGCATTCTTGGTTTGATTCAGATTTATCTATGGCTGGTAGAGTTATGGTTAAAGACTCTAAGGAAAAAGGTAAAATTATTTCAAGATTAATAGATATTCATAAACCATTATTGAAAATTCCAACTTTAGCTATTCATTTAGATAGAAATGTTAATCAAAAATTTGAATTTAATAAAGAGAGACAACTGTTACCAATTGCTGGTTTATCTTTGGAAGACAATGAAAAGAAGAAAGATGAAGATAAACCTGCATCTTGTTCTGACTCTAAACCTACTGAAGAAGTATTTTCTTCAATTAAATCAATTGTTGAAAGACACCATGAAGATTTATTAGATTTAGTGGTAAAAGAATTAGATTTAAACTCTGTTAATGAAATTGAAGATTTTGAATTAATTCTTTATGATCATAAAGATTCATGTCTTGGTGGATTACATGATGAATTTGTCTTTTCTGGTAGATTAGACAATCTAACTTCATGTTTCACTTCTATGCATGCGTTAACTTTAGCATGTGACACTGATTTAACGGAGGAAACAGGTATCAGATTATTATCTTGCTTTGATCATGAAGAAATTGGTTCATCATCAGCTCAAGGTGCCGATTCAAACTTTTTGCCAAATATTTTAGAAAGATTGAATCTATTGAAATGTGATTATAGCGATATCGATAAACCTTTACTCAGATCACAAATCTTAGAGTCATCTGCTAAATCATTTTTTCTTTCATCGGATGTTGCACATGCGGTACACCCAAACTATGTCAGTAATTATGAATCCAAACATAAGCCATTAATTGGTTCTGGTCCTGTCATCAAGATTAATGCTAATCAACGTTATATGACTAATTCACCAGGTATTGTCTTATTGAAACAATTAGCAGATAAAGTTAAAGTACCATTACAATTATTTGTAGTTGCCAATGACTCATCTTGTGGTTCTACAATTGGTCCGATTTTAGCTTCTAAAACTGGTATCAGAACTTTGGATTTGGGTAATCCAATCCTAAGTATGCATTCCATTAGAGAAACTGGTGGTTCTGCAGATATTGAATATCAAATTAAATTGTTTAAGGAGTTTTTTGAATCTTATTCGACTTTAGAAAGTAAAATTATTGTTTGAAAAAATAACTAGACGTCTTTATATATATAATTATATATACACATCTTATATTTTTCAACTTTTAATATCAACTCAGTCTTTCTATGAATCAGGTACATTTTTCTTATTGAAAAAACAAGAAATAAAAACAAAAAAAAGAAGTAAACCCAACTTAAACCCTTAGCCTAGTTCAAATTAACACATGTTTTGTAAGGTATTTGAATACATATACTAATCCAAGGGTACATCACTGGGTGATCAACATGGGCAAAAGTACTAATTTTTTGAACTGTCCTGCAATTTATGAAAAATACATAAACTGTAAAAGATAATTAAAATTTTAAACTAAAATATGCAAACTGTTGTTAAATTTATGTTTTTGAGGAATATTCTATTAATATGATGTAATTATCTCCAAAGTAATTGCAATTATAGAACACGTGGCTTTTTAAATGTTTGATAATTAACCCCCAGTTACCTAACAACAAGTAAGCCTTGTTGGCGCAATCGGTAGCGCGTGTGACTCTTAATCACAAGGTTAGGGGTTCGAGCCCCCTACAGGGCTTTATTAAATTTTATTTTTAGTTTTTAATATTCAAAAACCATTAAATATATGATGAAGCCGGAATTGACATTGTAGACTCAACTTCAAAGAGCATGGTTATCTCTGACGTTTGAAATTTTTTTTGACATTTACTGAGGAACGGTAGATTTTAAAGTTTAACCATGATGAATAAATTAATTTTCGTCTAATAATGGTAGGTAATACATCAAAAAGTAAATCGTTTTAACTTTAATATTTCACTTGATTAATATACAATGTATGTGTAAATATAGATATATACTTGATTATAAATACTCTTATAAATAATTAAATCTTATTTTTCAATGCTTTCTTTTTTAGTTAGTCTTTAAAGTTGCTGATGCAATAATTGGTTTGGTTAATTGTTCAAATAATGTTGGTTTTGGTTTTAATTGATTTTCATCAACATTCGTTGGTTTAACCACTTTGAATGAACCAGTACCAATAGACATTGTTTGACCCAAAATAATACATTCGGAAACACCTTGAACTTCGTCTTTTTTCATGTAAAATGCAGCATCAAATAAATGATCAGTAGTTTTTTCGAAAGATGCTAATTGTAAAACGGAATCTCTCATCTTACTTAAACCAAATCTGGTAATACCTAAAATTTCACCCTTGTATGTCATAACATCACCTAATAATTGAATATGACGTGGATCGACACTCATACCGTGATTACTCATAGTGTAATCAATTTCACCAATAATACTTGATCTAGCAGCTTCAATACCTAAAACTTCATTAACTTCTAAGATATGATTAGTGGTTGTCCTCTTACCAATAACCCCATCTGTACACATAACATCTCTCAAACCATAGCCTTCAACTAATAATTCTCTCTTACCGTCATCACGGATATTAATAACGGCTCTTGCAATATCTGTTAGACCCTTAACGACAATACTTGGTAAGGCACGACGTAATTGTTGCATTCTATAAAAGACATCGTTTTCACCAGCATCAGCAGTTGTGGTGGAAGTAGAAATTGATTTCAATTTAGAACCTTCTGATAAAACGTTAACAGCAATTTTATCTCTGCCAGATATACTAACGTCTGCAGCTTGAATCTTTAATTTTGGTGCTCTGGTAATAGCAACAGCAATATCTTCAAGAGTTAATTCTAATTGTAATTTTTCAATTGTATTTAAATCAATACGGATTTCAATACATGACAAGTTATCTTTGTAAACATCTTGAATATAAAATGCAACATCAGATAGTAATGTCTTTTCAATTCTACCTTTAACCACTCTTGCGGCTCTTTCATCATCTTCATTAACCAAAACACAATTAATAATTGGCGTAGAAATAACTTTGGAGGCATTAATAATTTCCTTAATACGAGGCACACCTAATGTAACATTCATAGAAGCAACACCAGCAAAATGGAAAGTCTTTAATGTCATTTGTGTACCTGGTTCACCAATAGATTGAGCACCAATGGCACCAACAGCGGTACCTGGTTCAACTCTAGCCTTACGATATTTGTATAGTGCAATGTTTAAAAATTCTTTAACAGTATTTTCAGTAATCTTACATAATTGGTTAACTGATGATATTTGTGTTTCGGCAACTGATTCGTCTGGATCAAGTTCCATCATATCTTCATTAGGTTCATCAAACATCTCCAATAAACCTCTAGATTTTCTTACACCAGCTAATTCAGTAGCTTTTTCAGCCATGTAATCTCTTAATGATTTATAGAATGCTCTTTCAGCATCTTCTTGATCAACATACTCTGGCAAATTGTCTAATTCCTTTGGAACTAATGCACCTAAATTGTCATATCTAATCAATTTATCTTCCAAAGGTTTCAAAATAGAATCTGTGGTAGTTTTAATAGCATATGGTAATAAACCCTTTTCATTAATATCGAATGTAATATTACAAGCGTGATCCCATGACCTTTTGAAGTTAACTGGTTTGGCATTACCTTCCATTTCTAATGGATCTAAACCATCACCACCATAAGTAAATTGAACAATACCATTTGCAGAAGTTCTAACGGTATTATCATATTGACAGGACAAATCTTCTAAAGACTTCATTAATCTACGTGACATATAACCAGTTTCAGCAGTCTTAACAGCAGTATCAACTAAACCTTCACGACCGGAAATAGCATGGAATAAAAATTCTGGAGGAGTTAAACCTGAAAAAAAAGAATTTCTAACAAAACCCTTCGATTGTGGACTCTTAGAATTTTTAGCAAAATGTGGTAATGAACGATCTTGGAAACCATCGGGAACACGATTACCGGAAATAATTTGTTGACCGACAACGGCAACCATTTGCGACACATTTAATGTGGAACCTTTAGAACCACAAGTAGCCATAATTAATGGAGCATTTAAATTATCTAATTCGTTAATACAAACATCACCGACTTCTTCTCTAACTTTGGATAAAAGACCACCAATCTTAGCTTCTAAAGTTTGTTCTTCATTACAACCAGGTTGTGTTTCTAATTTACCCTTTTTATATAAATCAATTAATTCATCACACTTAGCATAAGCAATTTCAACTAATTCTTCCTTCATTTGTTTTAATTCATCGGCTGGAGTAACATCATTGATACCAATAGAAAACCCCCTATTACCTAAATATCTAGCACATAATTTAGCCATACGATTCATTGTATTAGCAGCTTCTTGTGGACCATAATCTCTTAAAATTGTGTAAAAAACAGAATGTTTCTTACCATCACCAAGAACAGATTTATCCATAACACCACTTAAGATATTGGAACCTCTGATGACAACATACCCATCATTTTGAGACATTTCATTTGGTAAATGTTTTTGCTTTGGAGGGATGTAAACTTTGTTTTTGGCATCTAAATTAATAACTACTGGTGATTGATGATTTGGTCTAATTAATAATGAGAAAACCTGTTTACCTGTCCATAAATATTCTGGTTTCATAATTGATGGCGGTGGTATATCAAACTGCAAATTAGCATTTGACATCATTGATAATAATTGTGTTAATTGAGCCCTATCGAAAAATGAATCCTTGTGTGAAATTAAGTAGGAACCAGTAATGAAATCTTGTGTAGCGGCAATAATTGGTTCACCAGATTTTGGTGTTAATAAATTATTTTTAACACCCATCAAGTTAATTGCTTCTGCCCTTGCTTCTTCAGTTTGTGGTACGTGTAAATTCATTTCATCACCATCAAAATCTGCATTATATGGGGTACAAACACATTCATTTAATCTAAAAGTTCTCCATGGACGAATCTTAGCATAATGTGATAAGATAGAAAGTCTATGTAAAGATGGTTGACGATTGAAAAGAACCACATCACCATCTTCTAAATGTCTTTCGACAATATCACCAATTTGTAAATTACTAGCCAATTTCATACGATCACCATAACGTAAATTTCTACGTGCTTCTTCATTTTTCTTTAAAAGATAATTAGCACCTGGATGTTGCGTTGGGCCATTCATGATTAACTGTTGTAATTTTCTTTTATTATAACGAGTGACTTTTTCTGGGAAAGTTAAAACTTTAGCAACACGATCTGGTACAGCAACTTCATCAATGGAAAGATTCGGATCTGGTGAAATAACTGTTCTACCTGAGAAATCAACACGCTTACCAGATAAGTTACCTCTAAATCTACCTTGTTTACCCTTTAAACGTTGACAAAACCCTCTAATTGGTTTCACTTTAGCACCACCTGGTGAAGCACCTGGCATCATTGCTGGATTAACGGAATCTGAGTTAATATACATAGCCACAGTTAATTGTAAATAATCCCAATGTTCCATCATGTTATTAATTGAAATACCTTTTTCCAAACCCGCTTTAATTAAAGATGAAGTCCAAACAACTTCAGTTAATTTAACAGTCAAATCATCTTCATTGGAAGATGGTGAATCTTGCATCACGACGGATGGTCTGATACAAACAGGTGGCGCTGGTAAATATCTCCAAATATAAGTTTCTGGTCTACCAGATTTAATTGTTGAATCAATACCTAATAATTCACAATCTTCTGCTTTAACTTGTTTGAAAAGGTTTAAAGTTTTCAAAGGATTTAAATCATCAGAACAACGTTTGACGAATCTTTCTAATTCTGGATGGTGACCTAATATTTCTTTCCATTCACCAACCCATCTATCTTTTTCAGGTGCTTGCTTTTTACCTACCCAACGGAAAGTATCATGAATAATTTTTAATGATGCAGTACCACCACCAGAGGCACCTTTCTTAACGACACCATTTAATGAACCACAATGGAAACAACGTCTTTGTTTCTTACATTGATCATTAATTTTTTTCAAAATTTTCATACGTCTTAAATTATCAATACCAGGTCTACGTAAATCTGTTAAAAATTTTCTTCTATCTTGATCTGATAATAATATACTTGAACAATCTTTACAAATGTTTTGTAAGATTTGAATTGTTGCCTTAAAATATCCAACATGGAAAACAGGTAAAGCTAATTTAATATGACCGAAATGACCATGACAAGATGCTAAATTACCATGACAAGTATTACATTCTGCTGAAGATGATGAAACACCCATTCTACGATCCAATGCACCACCAACTTTTTGTTCACGTTCTTTCTCTAAATCGAATAAATCACGAGTGGAGATTTCCACTTCTGATTGTGCTACAATGTCAGCAGCACTAAGAGCACTAAACTCTAACCCACTGATTTTCTTTGGGGTCTCCCCAACGACAATTTCCTTCATATAATTGCTGTTTATCAGTTGGCTTTTGAACCAGTTCGCAGTTTATTCTTTTTGAATTATTTATTTTTTGAGATGAGATCAAAAAATGTTAAAATATTTTCAGTCGTGCAAAATGCGATGAGCAGCTGTGTGGTCTGTGGGGGGAGGGAGGTGCTGTTAGGGTGTGTACTGTGTGTGCTGTGTGCGTGACATGTGTGATGTGTTACATGTGTGCTTCTTGTGTATGTTTTCTGTGTGCAATTCGGACAACTACAGCTTCTGGGACAGCAAGATTCTTTTCTTTCGTATTGCCCAGTTCCTGGACACACTTGGAATGTTGTATGTACTTGTACACTCTTCCTGGAAACTTGCTGTACTGAACATATCTCAGGTAACTATAACCTTCAAAGGTATCAGATAAGTTTTGTCAACTGAACTGAAAAAAAATCATATAAATTTGTTTGGCAAATAGCAAGCCTTGAACCTATTTGTGAAGACATTACAATAAAAATATGGAAATTTTTGTCTGAAGTGACACGTATATAAAATTAAATATTCTTGGCAGATATTTTCAAGTTTCTCTAGTTCAAATAAACACAATATCAACGAAAAGATTGTGCAAATGTGGCACTGGCAGCCAAATGGCCCTTTTTAGGAAAAATAATTAAATCGAATTTATTTATTTATTTAAGGTACTCAAACGTTTGACACAAGACACATATAACAAATACACACACACAAGTACACAGAGTACAAGACACTAACATATGGGACAATTTGCTTCTTCAACTGCTACTGCAGAGACTAGCCAAACACATGTGACATACTCCAGGGATCACATTTTACAATTCTATAACAGGAAAGTTTTTAGTGAGTTTAACAATCTGGAGATCTTGTCTTTTATGAAAAAATTAAACTTACATTCAAGAGACGAGTTGCTGGAGATTGTTTCTGATGAAAAAATTATAAATTGGCTTTATTTACCAAAAGACAATGTCTTATTAATTAGATTGATCTTAAATATGATCCGTTGCCTTTGTAATTTCCCTTTCATTAATTCATCTTTCAATGATATTACCGGTTTAGGTCTTTTGAAAACAATTGCACTGGTTGATCATAGTAAATGTCTTAATTATATTGGGGATAAAAAATATGATCATTGGAAACTTTTATTCATATCATGGTGTTTGAATAAAAATGAAAAAAATCAGTCAGATTTAGACGCAATAGACACTGCATCCATTAATCAAAATATTTTAATTAACCAATACGATAACATTAATATGGATGAATTAACTTTAAGCATAGAATATTTACAACCACTATTGACATGGTTATTAATTATATGGTTTAAAATACCACATGACAATACTTTTGTAGATTATGAAAGTTTCATGGAGCTATGGAAACAATTTAATGAATCAACATTGAATATATTAAGGACTATTTTGAATGATAATATCAATCATATAGATTCACAACAAATTACTTACAATCAATTTAATGAAGTGATTTCTATTTGTTTCCCTAATCTAACTAAACCATTAGAAGTAATATTTAACCATTTATTATATTCAGATAAAGATCTTGTTATGAACGATATTGATAATAACAATTTAGTGGGTAATAATTTTAAACCTACAAAATTAATGAATACTGCGACATTTGCGCAATTAACTATGATATTAAGAACACAGAATTTCCCTATAACAAAATTACAAAAATTGTATATAGGTAGAGAAAATGGGTTCTCAATCAGATCGTTCCAAAATAAAGTATTCAAATGGGCAGCACCAACAATTTTATTAATTAGCGGTATGAGAATTCAAGATGATCATGATTTTGCTACGGTAAAAAATCCACGTTACAAGACATTTTTGCAAGATTATAATAAATTGAAAGATTCTGATCAGAAATTTAATTCGATACAACTAAAGAAACGTAAAATTATATTAGCAGTTTGTATTGCGGAACCTTGGCGTGTAACGAATAAATATTATTTCGGTAGTGATAAGACACTAATTGTACAATTATCTCCTACAATTGAAATATATAAGAGTAAATTGAGAGCAAATGTTAGTAAAGTGAATAATGATGTTAAAGATAACGGTGTTGTATATTTTAATACTTTAGGTGGTGGTATTGGGATAGGTAATGACCAACCTACTATAAATTCTAAGAAAAGACAATATAATCCAGGTAATATATCATTAAGTATTGATAACTCGTTAGAATTTGGTTCATTTAGAAATTGTGGTTTAGGTGGCACTTTTCAGCCAGGTTTATTAGATGAAAAAAGAGAAGATATAAATCAAAGTTATGAGATTAGATTTTTAATTCAAGATATTGAAATTTGGGGATGCGGTGGTATAAAAGAATTAGACGAGCAATTAAGACAATTACAATGGGAGGAAAATGAATCAAGGAGAAGACAACAAGTTAATCTAAAAAGTTTGAGTGAAGATAGAGCATTATTAGAGATGGTCGGTCTTGTTGGACAACATCAAAGTGGTGGTTCTATATAGAGCAAAGACAAAAAAGAAACGAAATAAGTTGTTATAATTCACATGGGTGCAAACAAATACTTATATAAGTTCGATACCACTATATATACTGCATACATTTATTAAGCTCATTACGCATTTTGTTTCCAGATTAATTGATTTCGAAGTCACTTAGAAAAAATTTCTATATATCGAAATTTTCACGTATATAAATAATTTGTTCATTAACTGTAAGTATACTATATACTATATACAATACGTACAATACTTGCAATATGTATATAATATAATTGCAGATTTGTTTATATAATTATAAAAATTTAAAGAACAATTAAGGAGAAGAGAAATATTAATGAAGACTGCCATAAGAAAGAGGCGAGAGAGTGTGCAAAAGATTAATATTGAACGCTAATTAAATAATCAGCCAGTTGTTCAACAATCTTTGTAGCTTCACCAGCTTGAACACTTGCTGGGTAATGAGCAATCAAAACAGTTTGTTTAGTCCTTACACAAATGACACCTTCAGCATCATGTCTACCATAAATACTTCTGTCATCAGCTCTTAATAACATGAACTTTTGATTTTGAATATGTAACCCATTTGCTTGTAAACCGGCTGGATTATCAAAACCTTGTACTACTTCAACAATTTCATTTGGTTGTAAAGTTAAATTAGAAGTGGCCCAAATAGAATCACCTGCTCTAGAGTAAATAACTGCTTTATCAACTTTACCGGTGGCTAATAAATTATCTGTGTAAGCTATTTATAAATCAAATATCAAATATATTTTGAAATGTGTCTTTTATGCATACGTAAACAGGGGAAAAATTGATCCAACATTTGAAAAGTTTTGAATCAAAGTTGCAAAACCTTCTTCCTAGCACTCGTAACAAATAACACACTAGTTGTTAGTAAAATAAAGTCCCAGTCGTCCCAATTGAATACTAAAAACTGCTACCATAGTACATACCTTGCCAAGACATCTTTCTTTGTATGTTTGGTGGTTTTGGTTTAAACAATTCCAATTTTAAATATTAAAAAAACACTGGCCGGGTAAACACGTGATGATGTGCATCCGTTCGATTCCGCGTCCTCGCAGTTTAGCATTTCTAGCTGGAAGTGACCGCAGGCTGTCACTTCCAGCATGGGTGGTGCGCACTATACTGTGGGAGGCCCATTGTATGATGATATGTGTTATTCATTATGCAGTGTATCAAAACAGGCATATGTACACTTGTTATCTTGGGATTGCTCTTCGTGATTACGTTATCGTTTTTTTTATTTATGATATATATCTGTACATACGTGCATGTGGCTACTCACTTTCGTCATCACTGATCAGGGCAATTTTACGTCTCTTGCTATTATTATTACTGTCGGATTTGTTTTCAGTTTGGTAGTAATCGTTACTACTTTTCTTAGTTTTGGCAAGTCTTTCAGCACGGGCTTTTTCTTGTCTTTCCTCTTCTTCCTCATCTATTTCTTCTTCTTCTTCCTCGTCTTCTCTTTCACCACCAGATTCTAAAAGATCGTCAGCTTCATCATTATATTCTTCTTCTTCATCATCATCCACAAGGAAGCCATCATCTTCATATTCATCTTCTCTAAATCTTCTTGAATATTCACGTGGTTCATCTGAACGTTCTTTACTACCATCTCTATTACTACGTGAACGTTTTTGTGATTTATTACCATATGATGGCATTGGTGATGATGAATCAGGGAAACCACCATTGCCATTTTCAGATTCTTCCATTAATTCTCTTTCTTTCATTTGTCTTCTTCTACGTTCCCTAAATATCTGCGTTTGTTTCTTCTCTAATTCTTTCTTTTCAATTTCAGGATCAACATTAATGATATAGGTACCTGGGCCCTTAATAGTTCTTTGATTTCTTCTGGTTACGGCTTTACTTAATCTTTGATGTATTTTAGAATTTGTTGATGTTGGAATAAACATTATTGTCTTTTTAACTTCACCACCTTCAACACATTGCATCAATTCTTGTTGATCATGGGATACTGCCATAAATGTATTATCCGTATCATTAATTAAGATATCAGTATATTCATCACCTAATTTTAATGAAAATGATCCATCTGACCATTGTACTATTTGCGTATTAGATTCTCTGAAAACCTTTTGATTTGAATCACGCGAATATCTCCATCTGATTGTATGTTCATCAATTAAACCATCATCAATTTGTTCGTTCTTAGTATTAAATTTATTTAATCTTTCTTTGACGTTCTTTTCAAAACTTGGGGGATCAAATGGTATAGGATCTATAGTTAAAAATGCAGGTACTTTAGCATGATAGATATCAGAATGATTCTCATTCCCGTCTTCTTTATCAGCACTGGTTGTGACTTTATATGGTACAACACGTCTAACTAATTCTACGTCTTGTTCTTCAAAATGGTGATCATGGTCATCAACATTATCATTTTCTGACATATTACCAGCATCATCACCATAGAATTTTCTAGTATACATTTCTTCTTCTTCATCCATGGCATAACGTCTTCTATTATTACTATTTTCAGTATCATCATCATTTGAATTATTATCATTATTATTGTCGTCAACTTCTTCTTCATCATCATCACCAAATAAATCATCAACTTCATCAGCTAATTCTTGATTCGCAGTATTTATTTTATCAGCATCTTCATCTTCTTTTCCCTCTTGGGTATCTTTATTATCTGGATTAACAGTATCTTTATTACCTGGATTAACAGTATCTTTATTCTCTTCAGACTCATTTATGTTATTATCAACCTTTTCGTTTTCTTCTTCATTTGGAGAAACTACTTTCTCCACCAGATTTGGCTTAGTCAAAGTAGAATTAACAACATCTGTTTGGTTCACAGGCGCTGTGTCTTGCATACTTGTAGGTTCAGTAGACATCGTATCAATTATATGTTTATATATAAATTCTAAATTTCACTGTTTATTATATTTTTCTTCTTTATTGTTCAATTTAATTTTTCATTTTTTCAATGAAAAATGAAAATAAGAGCTATTGCAGTTTTGCTGCACTGTAAATGAAGCAAGTTTTTTGTTTTGTTGGTGTGATTGTCACAATTGATTTGGTCAGTATTTGAACCTTGTTTCAGGTTATCCGCCAGCCACTTTCACTAAGTTAAAGTACCTAATATTTTTCGTTCATTGTCAAGTAAATAAAGTTAAAATCAAATTATATAGACTAATTATTTGAGACATTCTGTAGTGTATATTTTGAAGTAGTGAGAGCGAAGGGAAAGACAAAAGGTATTAAACACTGAGGTGAACCTATTTGTTGGTTAAATTTATATGAATTACACTGTTGAATTCATTGCAAGTTCCTGTTTTAATTTATTCCCTTTTCTCTTTTAATAAGGTGTAAAGATAATTGGTTATAATAACATGTCCATTCTAGACAAAACTTCTATACAACCAGCTATAATTTCTAGCTGCAATGAATGACCAGATGTTGATTCAATTTCATTTTGAATTTCTTGATTTAGATTCTGTGATACATTCAAACTTGATTTTTTGGTTAGATCAAATGGATATTGTGAAAATTGGTCCAATATTTCTTCTGCTCTAACTAAAGCATCATCTCTTTGTTCATAGTCTAAGGATTCTAAGACATTTTCTAAAACGTTAGCACCAAAAGTGGAACAGATTAAGCAAACAGTTCTAACAAATTTAAATGTTGTTTGTTCAGTGAAATAATCGCTGTAATTCAATTCCATATTTCTAGACACTAAAGTCGCCAATATTCTTCTCTTAATAAACTCTTTACATGAAGCATCAGATAATGGATGTGTAGCCATATCAAACAAGAAGAAATTTTTCATTTCTGTTCTAAGGACACCTTTATCTACTAAACCTTTAGCCAATCTTTCACGAACTTGCTTTAATTGATAATTGATTTTTAGAAGATTCCATGTCTCCCCACTTAATAAATCAATCCAATTGGCAATGGTAAGTGGTTCATCATTTTTCATTAATTGTAAAGTTTCATCTAATAAAACTTCACCAGTCTTGGATGAATCAATAACCTCGATTAATCTTTCGGATAAATCAAATCTTTTCCTAGCAGAATCATCAACCATTCTAATTTTATTTCTCAACGCTAATTCCATTATAATACATACTCTCAATGCATAAGAAATGTTGTCATTCCAAAATGATAAATAGCCTTCATTATCCCTAAGACCCATTAATAAAACTTCCTCCATCAAGGTTAGTTTTGGTATACTATGGTCATCTCTTAATTTAGCTTCTTCTGGATCATAAGCTACTCTCTTAGTAATATTGTTCACCTCATCATCATCGTCATCGTCATTATTATTTTTATGGAAAGTGCTGTTTTTCTTTTCCGTTTCAATGGAGTCACTTTTGGTTAGATCATTATTAGACTCGCTTCTGTTCACTCTACGTCTTTGAAGACCTGACATTGTTGTTCTATATTTAACTATGTGCTATATATGTAGCCAGTGAAAACAATCAATTAGCTTGTCTGTCAAAGTGCAATCCTACTCAGTTGGCAGTGTAAAATGACAATTGTAAAAACAAAAAAAGATTGAAAATCCGTCCGTGAAAAATTATATTTATTGTAAACGTTTGCGTTTGGCAGCACTGGCTGCTGGCTAATTCTCCACGACGTTACGTTTCAATGGTGCAATGTCCTTCTCGTGTTCTCTTTGCACCAACACAAGGAAGTATGGTGTAGCTGTATTGCCTTGTACAAAATTGAACACTTCACTCTCGGGCACTTCAGTGACAGTTTCATCATTGTACTTCCTCCAAATACCTGAATTGGTCATATCTCTCACATAGACCCAATAGTGACCATAACTGGCTTCACCACGGTGAATAAAAACGGCAAATAATGAGTATGCAATTTTTTGGAAGTTGTCAAATAAGTGATCTATCTTATATTCTAAATCCTGTATTTGATTGTAAACCTGTGTTAGTTCTTCATCAATGGTTTGTATTATACCACTTATATTTGCAATTAATTCTTCTTGTGCACTTGAAGATCCCAAACTATCAATTCCAATTTCTTGTAAATATGAAGATTGTAACATTTTGTTTGTTTCCATTAGCGATTCCTTTTGTGATAAACCTTGTCCATTGCGCTGTAACAATTCAACTTGTCTTAATCTTAGTTGCTTTAATTGTTCTTTCAAATCTTGAGATTCTAATCTTTTGGCAATTAATTCAGGATCATTATTATCCATGTAACGATCCATGTACAATATTTGATTAAATGGTAACGGTTCGATAGATTTGAAGGGCATAAATTTTTCACGATCATAATAAACTCTTTGAATTTGAATTTGTAAAATGCGAGGAAATTCTGTAACAGATAATTTCTTCTGTACTTCACCATATTCTTCTAACGTTAATTTCTCATCCATAAAATATGCATCTAAGGCATCATAAATATTTTTAGGATGATCGCTACATTAACCATCAATGATAAAAATCTTTCAAACTTTGTACGAATATTCTTCGTGGTGTCTAATGGAACAATTTCTTGCTTGGTCTTACCATAGAATAATTGTTTAATCAAATCATCTTGTTCGTTATCATTTGAATCAATACTAATTGGTGTAGAGGCACTTTCCAATTGATACAACACGTTACCAATACACTCTGTAACGTCCTGTTGTCTACCTATCTCAAGTGTATTCTCTAATTGATCTAAACTTATCTTGGCAACTTTAGTAGATGTTTCAATGTCCTTTTCTTGTTTGACTTGTTCCATTCTATCAAGTTCTTCCATAGTGGCAGTATCCATAACAATATCACCATCAGCATCTGATATGTCATTTTCAGCATTTTCTTCAAAATGCTCAATATTTTCTGTATTTACTTCATCTTTAGAGGTCAAGTCAATGTCATTAACACTTGCAATTTCATCACTACTGTCGCCACTAGAACTATATTCAATTGCCGATACCGAGCTGCTGTGTTTTTCATTTGATTCAAATTCTACTGGTATATTACTAGGTGAAAATGCCAAATATGCCAATTCTTGAGTTGGAGTAACACAACGATTTTTAGTTTGAATCATATTTTGGAAAAGATCACGTAATTGATAAGTGAATTGAATTGATCTTTCAACTTCATCAGAGCTAACCTCTCTACCACCAATACGTCTTATGACCTGTGATTCATTATATTTTTGTCTCATGTTATCAAATGTATCTTGATAATTACAAATATATTCTCTCAATGGTTCAATAGCAAAATAATATTGTAAAAGTGAGTTTAAATAACATGTGTTACCAATATTGTTTAACCCTGTAGGCCAATTATCAGCTGGTAAACAATTTGGATCTATTAACCCAGTGGAAAGAAAGTTAGAAATTAATTTTGAATTTCTTTCTGAACAGATCTTAGTTAATGCTGCTTTCAAGTTTAAAAATTGATCATTACTGCTTATCGGATCATTTTCCCATTTATGTTGAAAAATTTTCAATATGGTTTCATCATTGGCATTTTCATTAACTTGAATTAAATCTAAAGCTTGTGAGTACATAAATTTATCTGGACTATAGTATTTTAAAAATTCAGGACATTGTTCCACTAAGTAATTAAATAATGTCATACTTCTTGTTCGAATAGCAATTGTATAAAGTGCTTTGTCACATTCCATTTTCAATCCTGGCATATCATTAATTTTAATCGTATATGCTGTTTGAACAATATCATCATCTACATTCTCATTAATCTCTAACTCTGTATATGCCTGTGATACATTCATATATGGTTCGTAGTTAATATAGAATGTTAAAAATTCAGAACCATTGAATTTAGCAATAACTCTAACAGCGTTTTTTAAAAGATTTAGTCGATTATTATCAGTTGCTGTTGACTTTTCATGCCTATAAATAGATAAGATGAAGTTATCATCATTTAAACCTTCATCTAAATCAATTTGTTCAGGATCTAGTTTTAGTGTTTGCAAAGCACTTGTGATAGCTTCATGTCCAATAATATCTTGTTTACCACAGTAACCTAGTAATTGATAAGAACCTTTTCGATTTGCAATGAAAGATAGAGCATCATAATAGACACCAATATTTTTAGGATCCAAATTACACAATATCTCATAATTGGCAATAATGTCACGATCTGCATAGTAATATGAAGTAGATAAATTTATAAAATGATAGTTAGTATCCAATGGTGACTGAGAATCTGTATTCATTAAAAAATTTGATTTTGAAGACCCAAATAATTGATATAGTGGTGTCAATGAATTTCTTACATTTAGAAAACTGAAAAATTTATAAGCTTTGGAATTATCAGATAATTTTAACTTATCCTCTTTACTCAAATCCTCAATTAACCATTTTGCCAAAAAGATCAAGTGTAAACACTTCAAAATAAACGATTGTCTAATTTTTCTGATCTGCAAATCATCTTTATAATTCAATAAATTGGGTGGTTTATAATCGATATTTATACTACCATCTTCTTGATGTATTTCGACCGTAGTGAATCCATATTTTTCTACCAACCAATCTACATTTAAGTGTGCATTTAAGACAGGATTTTTGGAGTAAATAGTTCTACTTGCAGACTCTTCATCCTTAGCGTTTAACGGACCCCTAAATAACTTATACAAAGTGTGGATACAATCAAATTGACTAGGTACTAAATCAGGGTCCAGGTTGGGTAATTTTAAACATGCTTCATTGTAACGTTTACTGATAGCCTCTTTGGTGAAACTATTAGATTCTTCTATTGTATTAAATTCGGGTTTGAAAATCTCAATAAGTATTAATTTGTTTGTATCTGAACTAACGAACATTGCATAATCTAATAATTTTTCATCATTTGGGTCAAATTCACTTAAATCTTCTTTATCATAGGGATGCAATTCATCAACCATAAAAAATTGACTAATACCAGCATGTCTTTTGTATAGTTCTAACTGAGATCTTGTTTTTACTGTAATCTTCACTGAATAGATATGTGACGAATAAATTTTAATATGATCAACAGTGGACATATTATTAATACTGTTGGTGTCTAATAATGACCCAAAAAATGTTTCAATTTTGTTATAATCGGGACAAGTTAACGAAGCATATTCATACTTAGTACTCAGATTAAGTTGATCAACAACACTGCCCAAGGTAACTACTGGGCAAGTTTGTCTCCTTTGAGAATACAATAAAGTCGAAGAACGTAATATACTTTGTTTATGAGGTTCCCAATCGACAAGCAAATTTTCTTGTGAAAGTAATGGTAAGGAACAGATTATATCATCAATCAATCTATCTACTGTTTTAAAAGGTCCATTGTTTTTAACGTTAGGGTATAATAAAGTTCTTCCATCGTCAACTTTAGTAAGGTGATTCGAATTTTGGTTAGAGACCTCATTTTCTGTAGCTTCTGTTGTATTATTTATTTTTTTGGTCAAGGGTAACACTGGATAGTCAATATTGCCATTCCCTTTACCAATGTTGCTTATATCATTATTTGTATCGTTTGATTTATCAGTACTTTCCTCTCCGGAAGATACATGTGTAGTGTTTTTGGTATCATTCATATTAATGCTATTGTCTTGCAACATACCATTAAGATCAAAATGTATAGTTGTAATAAATATAATTGAAACAAATACAAATAATCGGTGCAAACTTAACGCCGCACTTATCAAATATGGTAATTTATAAAGTACCGCTGTAGTTGCTCTAAAGTGGACAACAGAATATTACAAATTTGTAAATGTCAGTTTAACACTTAAATTTATTTTCAAAAATCTAATACAAAGTTATATGTGATGGCAAATACTATACAAACATACATACAAATGGTTGGTATGTGCCTAAATAGAAGACATGGATGAGATACAAATACTGATATGCGTTTAAATACGTTCTGCTGTCCAAATAGCTACCTTGCAGACGGCTTTTATAGTTTCTGTGATCATCATATATGGCACAGCCATTCTAGAATCATGATCAATTGCGGTATTTAGATGTTCTAATTCTTGATCTCTGAATAGCTGAATAGTCTCAATCAATGATTTAACCTCTTCAGGAAACTGTTTTGTAGTTTGAGTGGGGTCCAAACTATCTGATAGAGCTATACTTTCAAGATCTTGTTCATTAGTTTTGTCAATCTTGAAATGATCATTTAAACAACGTAATTGTTCATTATAATGACCACCAATCACTGTCTCTACAGCTTCAGTGCATGCCATAGCAGCTTCTTTAGATATTAATGCGGTTCCAGCTCCCATAACAACGGCACCAATTTTCCATAATGGTGTAATTAAAGAGGGTCTAACTCTGTTTTGTATCTGTAATGCATTGAATGTATCGTGGTGGAACACTTCTTGTTCCCACATGTGTTGTAAAATTGGTCTTAAATGTGGATATTTTTTACTCAAGATGAATATTTGACCACGATAAATATAATTGGCACCTAATTCACCTGCTTGATCTACACGAATAACACGGTCCAGGTAAGCTTTTTGTTCAGGGGTTAAAGGTTTGAACTTGTTTGGTGTTGCCGAAATGTTACTTTTAGTGTCTAGGGCGATTTCAGTTTTTAAGGATTGCAACACAGAAAAGGGTCTCGTAGTGATGCGCCTCTTAACGATTGTAAATGATAGCATGGTCGCGAGTAGTACTTAAATTATGTCCAATTTTCACTAAAACTAGCTATGTGGTTATATCCTCACACTGCAGATCTGAGCTGTTGGTTGTTGCAAAAATTCTTATCATTAAGGGAAATCTCGAAAGTTTGAAAGTGAAAAAAAAGTTATGTTTTTAAACTCTTCAAAGATTGTAAAAATGCAGGCAGATTTCTTATCGTGTCTTGTGGTTTATCTTTGTGAACAATAAACAGCCCTTGTAGTTGAGCGGTACTTACCTCTAGTTGGTTTGATGCTAATGCCCTGGTCAATCGGTCTACAAACTGTTCACATAGTCCTAACTCATTTGGATAGAAGTTCAAGAACATTTGTCTCATTTGATAACCCGTTGCATTACCGATAAACACTTTATAATCAATTCTACCAGGCCTTAATATAGCTGGATCCAATTTCTCTGGATGATTTGTAGTCATAAACGTTATTGTCTCCTCTGAAGAAGTTACACCATCCAATGCGTTCAAGAGACCGCTGAACGTAACATGTGATTGATACCCATCTTTACCGTCAGATTGTAATCTCTTATCAAATGCGGCGTCTATGTCTTCCAATAGCAAAATACTTCTTTGAGGTAAATTATTCATTAAATGGTTTAATCTATCATCAGTTAAATTCATCTCTGAAAGATTTAGTATACAAATATTATAATCCATGGAACCAGCTAAAGCTTGTATAAAGCTTGTCTTACCTGAACCTGGTGGACCATATAACAAGTAACCTCTTCTATATGGTATACCTCTTTGTATGTACCATTTAGAATTGCTTAGAAAGTCTTGAATATCATTCCAAATAGAATCTTGGATACCCTTATCCAAAACAACTGAGTTCATCGATCTCTTCAATTTAGGCTGACCAAATTTTCTCCAATCTGCACCAAATGAAGTAAACAGAACAATCTTACCCTTTGTATCCTTTATGGCCATTTCCTTTGCTTCGTTTAAAATCCTGTGGAACACAAATTTATCTCTAAACAAAGTGGTTAATTTAATAGTCTCATATGGCGCACTATTAGCCATATCAATCATTCTATTTGACCTTTCTCTAGTAATTGATAATAAACAATTATTATAAATAATCCAATGCTTACCTAATCCAGGTACCAATGAAAATTTAGTGGTTATAGACCCATTATCATATTGTAGATATTTGGTATTTACAGTTAAATGTCTACTATGAACTCTTCTTTGTTTGGATAACCAATTTAAGAACCATTGGTATGATTTATCACGAGATGTGATCTCTAAGTCTACTATCAATTGTTTATATACCAACTGTGATACTTTTATACTAGTGGATCGAAGTATAGCCAATGAGGAGCCTAATATCATCAATCCACCACCAGCGGCAAAATATGGATTATTATCCATAGCATTGTTGATCAGTTGTTTGAGTTGGTTTGTCCAAGTATTACTATTGTCATCTGTAAACAATAGATCTATATGTTCCTTGGGTGGTGTGTCTTTACTCATTTAAATTTGATAACAAGACTTAAAGCTTTAATTGAATTTTATATGATTTACTTGTTATTTAAACAATGAAAACAACAGTTTGGAATTCATTGCTTTACTACATTATACATTACCACAAAATATGGTATGATATGAGAATTATTTGATTATTCTTTATACATCAAGTATATAAATTCATGGTTGTGCGATTTTTGCAACCTTATATTAGCATTTCGTCTCTAAAGGTTCAAGTTGGATCCATTTTCATCCACTTGTCTCCAGTTGGTTAGTTTGATTGGTATATTTTCCGGTGAGTATTGCGGGTACCAAAGTCCAATTTGTTTGAGCAATTCTTCATAGAATATCTTATAACCTGCACCATTGAAATGTAATCCATCTAGCAGATAATTTTGCCAATCTGCATTGTTGTCTTTGGCAGTGCGCAAGAAAATTCTATGTAGATTTACATATGGGACATTTAACTCCTCAGTCAATTTAACTAATGCATCACTATACTGTTTCATATATGAATTATCTCTTACCCAACCTTCTTTAATATCATCTACTTTCAAAATATCCCATTTAGATCTATCGACTAATGCCGGCCCGACCACAATAGGCAAAATATTAGCATTGCGCATAATGTTGACCATTTCTGTAATATTCTCAATATATTCATTCAAGGGTACCTTTTGGGGACCCATCTCTACGGTATCATTAGCACCAAATGCAATCATACCCATAACAATATCGGTTCGTGGTTCATTATCAACAATTATATCCTTTAAGATAGGTACAGCCCATCTACTAGTATAACCAGCATAACCTCTTTGTACAATATCTAATTTTCTAGTATAAATATTACATAATGCAGAACCTAAAGTGAACTGTTCTGGTGCAAACGCAAATTCAGTGATAGAATCACCAAATAACAAAAATTTATCATACTTCATTCTTGCCTCCGCCTCAATCAGGAATATCAAACGATTATTCAGTAAATTAAGTAATAAATTTGAAAAAGCTGTAACCTCCACAACTCAACCATATGTCCCAACAAGACCAATACAGCAAACAAATGAGCACAATACCCAATGCTAAAAATACAATATGCGTTGAGATTATCTGCACATTCATCAAAAAACGTAATTGAAACAAAATTTACGAAAAAAAAACAGTTTCGAGGCTCTTTGCAGATCAAAAGACTGGCATTTCTGGAAGAAAACACCAAAAAGAAACACAAAGACATCCACAGGGGCACCTAAATAGTGCATTATCATTACTCTAATTTAATCGTGTTCATAAAGCTGCATTTGTTCGTAGTTACTGATATTATCAATTTTAAATTATTATTATCACTATTACAGTTTACTCTTTGCTTTTAATTTGGGTCTATTTTTTTTTTGGGTTTTGTTAATATGAACATAACTTCACATCTTTCAACAATGCCTCAGAGTATTGATACTGCTAGTGATATTGGTTCTAGTATACATATTGATCAAGTAGAACAAATCAGACAAAATGAAATTAGAAAACAAAGAGAACATATTGGTCATGTAGAAGAAGTCGACAACCATAATTTACCCGTTTGTGTAAGATGTAAAGAAGATATCACATCAGGTCAAGCTTATGAATTGGGCGATGATCGTTGGCATACAGACTGTTTTTCATGTTATAGATGTTCCAAAACATTAACTTGTGATTCAGATTTTCTTGTATTAGGAACAGGTGCGTTAATATGTTTTGAATGTAGTGATTCATGTAAGAAATGTGGTAAAAAAATTGACGATTTAGCTATTATACTATCATCATCAAATGAAGCTTATTGTTCAGATTGTTTCGTTTGTTGTAAATGTGGTGATAATATTCAAGATTTAAGATATGCTAGAACAAGGAAAGGTTTATTTTGTCTAAATTGCCATAAGAAATTACTCGCTAAGCGAAAATTTTATGAGGAAAAGAAAAGAAGACTGAAAAAAAATTTACCTGGAATACCGTTACCAAACCCAGAAACACATGATAACAACAATATTAAAAAGACTAATAGTAATAACAGTAATACTATTAACATAGACCATAAACCAAGCGAGAATATACTTAAGACAGATGATGTTTCAAATACAAGAAAAATTAAAACTCCAATATCGTTGCCTTCGCCACCATTATCAATAAAATCTTCACATAGGCCATCATCATCATTATCTGGAAGAAGTACATCACATAAACCATCACCACTAACTGATATTTCAACTTCAGATAATTTAGCTGATGACGAAGATTTACTGTTATCGCCACAGCCACAAAAATCTAACCCAACTAATGGTTTGTTGATCGATAATAACCAAGAAAATAATCAAGATAAAGACAATTTAAAAGTAATATCTAGCAATAATAGCATAAATGCTACCATTAAGAAAAATAACATTCAAAATGAAGATTTTATACATTCACCTCGTTTATTGTTGAATAGAACGCCTTTAAATAATTCACGTATGGATGATAAATCGAGAGAGGAAAGTTCGTTTGCATCCTTAGTTAATGGTGTAGATGACAATATTGAACCACCAGAATTAGGTATAAGGGATACAAACGATATTAAAATTATAAATGGTATTAAAAACACAAATCAATTATTGAAAAGCCCTATAACAAATCCAAATTCTAATTCTACTAACAGTTCTGATATGAAAAATGAAAGAAATTATGAAACTGACGAGGAAATGATTTCAAAGGAAACTAACGTAGAGAATGCCATACTAGAAACACCTAAACATTTTGTTGATGGTAAAATAATATCACCTTCAAATAATAAAAATAACAACAAAAAATACCCTAATAGCAATAATGATGATAATGATAATAATGATAATAATAATGATGATGATGATGATGATGATGATGATGGAATGGACATTGAAATAGTTTACAAAATCGAGAATGATGATACTGTTAATATTTCACAAAATAATAATACCGAAATTAGCGAAACTCAAAATATTTTGGATAATTATATGGGTGATAGTAGTAATGATGAATCAATGAGAGTTGAAATTGAAAATAAAAATAGAGAATCATTAGAATCCATAGATGAAATGATAAGGAAAAGGAAAGATATCTTAAGATCACTAAATAGAGATATTGAAAATTTAGAATCAAATAAATTGAAATTAATTAAAGATATTTCTGATATTAAAAATGTAAGAACCGATTTAAATTTACAATTGAATGAAATAAGAGAAAATATTAGAATTTCAAAGGAAAATTTATTAGAGCAAGTAAATTTATTAGATACCCCGAATATGATGAGTACTCCAACTTTTGTCAATTCACCTGTCATGAATAATAGTTCACCAAATTTATTGACATCACCAAGCAAATTTACTTCTCAACACATTTTAGATTCAATAGGTTTGACAGATTCATCAGACAATCATAATAATAATAATAATAATAATAATAATAATGGTAATAATAAAAATATTGCCACTGCTAGTATAGCCAGAATACCAGGAAAACCAAAGTTTTGGAAATTTTTCTCGAATAATAATAGCAACGGAAGCAGCGGTAACAACACCAATAATAATAATAATAATAATAATAATAATAATAATAATAATAATAATAATAATAATGCTATTAACTCGCCAACACCGAGACCACAAATATCAATGACACATAGCTATAATTCATCCACAACTTCAGTGTCTTCAAATAAATCTTTGAAGAATGGTCAAAGTTCTCATGATGCGTTAACTATTAATAATAGTAATAACAATAATAACACTGGATTAAGAGTACCTTCTACGGGATCAAAAAATAATAATTCTATCCCAGCAATTTATGATATGTCTAATCCAAAATTGAGAAATTTAAATGACCTTCAACCCATGAAATTATCAACTATGAATATGTCCAATGATATTTTAAATAATAATTTCGCTAATAATAACAATAGTAACGAAAGAATTATTGATTGTAAATCACCAGATCATTTATTTGGTTCCAATCTAGTGGACCGTTGTATTTTTGAGAATAGGAAAATTCCGTATATTATCACTGCTTGTATTGCATTTATTGAATCTGATGAAGAATTTTTAAGATCAGAAGGTATCTATAGAAAATCTGGTTCCAAATTAACTATCGAAGAGATTGAAAGGAAGTTTAAAGATTCGATTAATGTAGATTTAACTGATTATGATATCAATGCAATAACGGGTGTGGTGAAAAGATATTTTAGGAATTTACCCAACCCAGTGATAACCTATGAAATATATGATTCAATAATTAAGTTTATTAGAGATGTTAATATGAATGTAGATAGCATGGAAAGGCTAAATGAATTTAAATCTATCTTAAATAGGTTACCCAAACAACATTTAGATTTACTACGACTATTGGGTAAACATATAAATTTAATTCAAAATTATAGCGAAGTCAATTTAATGACATTCAAAAATTTAGCTGTTGTTTTATCCCCTGGTTTAATCAGAGATTACACCGGTGAGAAAGATATTATAGATATGAGAGAAAGAACTTTCATAATTGGTTTTATACTAGAAAATTATAAGGACATTTTATAGATACTATTATGGTCATTTACATTGCTGCTAGCATTTTAAACTACTGAAATTATTTTTTTTTTTGACTTTATGTATTATATATGAACACAACAATTTAACTATACGTATACAATATTTAATTTCTGTTAATATTTGATCTTTTTTGAGAATGCATAAAAATTTAGTAATAAAAAAAAATATCTATGACTTTTTTGATCTACAATTGGAAATATTGTTCTGGTTCTTGTTTTTGTTCTATAAATGGTTTTTTAGCATCTCACAAAATATTGGTTAGAGGATTAGCTCGTAATGCAATTTTTTTTTTCTTTTTCAGAAACTCTATTAAAACTGTTTTATCATATTAAACGTTGTAATTTTTCATTGTACTTTTACTGACAGAAAATTTACAAGGGAACCCAGAAATTGAACTGTTAAGCATAAAATGAGGACTAAGTTTAAAAGCTTTTAATATTTCTATATTGATCAGTTGTTAAAATAAATTAAACTCAGCGCAAAGTATGCAATTCTGTTTTATACATATATTATTATATTAAATACATTTTAAATCAGATAGGAAACTAGCTGCTGTTGGAAAATAAGTTAACTAGGAATATTTAAATGATTAAAGAATTATTCTTTTTATTCGAACTTATATATTTCTAATAATCTGCACATAGTTATATCATTACATAGATGACAAGTAGTCTTCATAACCAATGGTTTCTAATTTGTCAGCTTTCACCAAAACTTCTTCTTCTTGTCTTAATAAAAATTCTTGCATTTTCTTAAAATATTTATTATCATAAGCACCTAATATCCTAACAGCTAATAAAGCAGCATTGGTACTATTGTTGATTGCTACAGTAGCTACTGGGACACCTCTTGGCATTTGAACAATGGAATGTAAAGAATCAACACCACCTAATTGAGATCCTCTTACTGGTACACCGATAACAGGTAGTGGTGTCATTGCAGCTACCATACCTGGCAGATGTGCTGCACCTCCAGCACCAGCAATAATTGCCTTAACACCACGAGATGATGCTTCAATTGAATATTTAGACATTCTATGTGGTGTTCTATGTGCTGATACTATAGTGACTTCAAATGGTACGCCAAAGTTAGTTAAAATTTTACAAGCATCTGCCATCACTGGTAAATCAGAATCTGAACCCATAATAATACCCACCAATGGTTCGACAACTTTGGCGTTATCATTCATTCTTTCTACGACAGATTTAACAGCTGGTTCAGGATTAGTACCAACTATATAGTCTAATTTTCTCTGACTGTCTTTCATACATGATGAAATAATGTTTATGTGGCCAACCTTACGTTTTGGTCGTGATTCCTTACCATATAAATATACAGATGAACCAGGTGTTTGTAAGGCACGTTCACAAATTTTCAATTCTGCATCCTTTTCGTTATTATCACCTAATAAATTAAGCATTATAGCGTTTGTATTACTTGTTGATAAAGAAGTGAAGCTTTTTGGCATTGGTAGGTCAAGGATTGACCTCAGATGAGATTCGAATTGCGAAGTTACGCATGCATCGATGGTATAATGACCGGAATTATGTGGCCTTGGTGCAATTTCATTAATTAATAAATCACCGTCTTCCAATAAAAACATTTCTACTCCGAAAATACCAGCCCCCGAGAATGATTTAATTGCGTTTTCAGCTAACAATGCAGCTTTTAGTTGTATGGAATCAGAGACTCTTGCTGGACAGTAACATAAGTGACAAATATTATCTTTATGAATAGTTTCCACAACTGGATAAGCATATACATGGCCATCAACGGAACGCACAATCATAACAGCTAATTCTTTCACAAATGGTGCCCATTTTTCAGCATATAATTTAGAACCTTTTAAAGTTTCTAACGCTTCATCGATGCAGCCTTTATTTTTCACAACAAAATTGCCTCTACCATCATAGGCGAAAGTTCTCGATTTTAACATAAATGGGTAATTTAGTTTTTCCCCAACTTTCAATAATTCATAACTTGTAGGAGTTTCAATGGTAATGCTTTCAGCAACTTGGATTTTATGTTTAATTAAGTGTTCCTTTTGATTATATTTATCTTGGATCAATTCAATGGTATCTGGTGATGGATAAATCTTTAACTTAGGGTAATCTTTTTGTAATTGTTTTAATGTTGGCACATCCACATGTTCAATTTCTACTGTTAAAATATCGCACTTTGCAGCTACTTTTTTAATATCTTCTGGATTAGTAAAGGAGCCAGTAATATGTTCAGTAGAGTTAGAAATTTGCTTAGCTGGAGAATTTTCAGCATCTAATATAACGGTTTTGACATTTAATCTATTGGCTGCTTCAACTAGCATACGACCTAATTGGCCGCCACCTAAGATACCTACAGTTCTAGAATCCATTTCTTAGTTATAAAAATGTTCAGTAATAGTTTGTTTTGCTTCAAAGAAATATAGAATACCCTTTCAATGAACTTGTAATATCCTTCAAACAACCTTCAAAATTGGATTTTTCATTCTTTTATAAACTGAATTTTTCAATTTAAAGCATCGAAATCAAAATTTGGAGGAGTCAAACGGAGTCTCGGCGGAGTCATCGATTGAAGACTCGGCATTTGGCCATTGCAAAATCAGTTATCTTACAGGTTCAATGCTATCATGAAGTTGACGTTTGAGAGTCAGAAGGTAATGGAAACTCAACCGCATCAAAAAACGATTCGCCAATACTCACATTCGCAGAAGTATTACTATCCATGAAAGTAGACGGTATCGATTGCTCTCTTAAAGTGTTATCTAATGAAAATAATGTACACAAATCTGAATCATTTTGTATATTGGCCTTCTTGGAATTTAGAATCGGCTTGGTATTTCTTTTGATTTGATAGATTTTGAGAATGGAATCATCTAGATATGTATTTATTATATTTTCACCCAGCGGTACTTCTGATATTATATCCAGTAATTTCACCACATATAATTTGATTTTTCTCATCCACTTATTCAAAAGTGGTGAGCCATGTAAAATATTTAGTTTATTAAGGGATTCATTTGATCCAGAATTTTTTGAACGAAATAATGTCACATTGATCGGCTCTCTCAAGCTATTAGACCGTTCAACAGTACTATTATTAATTTTAGTGATATTGGCAGCAGTAGTAAGACCACTTAAACTATTGATAAAATTTAGCTTCGTCTTAATATGTTGATCATTACTACTTTTAGTGGAAAAGAAAGTTCTTAGTGAACCTGATCTTAATAGCTTTGATTTACCATCTATGAAGTTACTAGTGGTAGTATTATTACTAAATTTTAAATCCTGTCTTAAAAACTCACTGATGATACTGAATGCGTTATGACTCAAAAATTTGTCAACAAGGCTAAAAGCTACGTTGTTCTTAGAGTTTACACTATTAAACCTTTCAAGCTTTGAGAATGAATCGTAAATATCTAAAATATTTGTACTCATAAGAATTTCATTTTTTAAGTCACAGTAAGTTAAAAATTTTAGATTTGGGAAATTCAAACAGACGTGTATAAATTCAAAAGTCATAGCTTGGTTTTTATTTATTATGAGAATTAGTTTTTTGGTGACCTCATGAATTTCAGTTAAAGTCAAATATACTTTTTCAGAAGATGTGTTATAATTTAGTGTGTTGAGTATTTCCCAGTGTTTATGCAAATTGAATATATTTTCAATGAATATTAAATTTTCCTTCTTGAAGAAATTGTTATAAGAGATAAGATCTTTATATGTTTGTTTATAAAGTTTTTCAAAATCGCCAGATGAATTTTTTTCAACTATACCCGTATGGTTATTCATTAATGAAAGTATCTGTAGGATGGTTATTCTTTTGATGACGTTTATTGTTGTTCGATTGTTATGTTTTTCCATGAATAATATCTTTAAGAATTTTGTCATTAAAGTAATTTTTACATTATTATGTACAATAATATTAGCCATGGGATTTTTGATTGCGTTTGTTATAGATCTTGACTGATTTTTCCATTCTTCCTTAATTAGAAGTTTATCAAACCGGTTATTAAGGGCAACACTAGGAGAAACAAAGTTGCTCTGCAGTTTCAGTTCATCTAGATTATAGTAAAAATCACATATATCATTTTTTATCTGGAATATTGGATTGTTTGTTCCTATTAGTACATGATCATACTCCTGTAGAGATTGGTTCTTGTGAAAAATTTTTAATTGATTGATTATGGATATATCCATATATGGAAATGTCAACACTTTATTACTTTTACCATTTTCTAATAAAAATGCAAATGCAACAATGAATTGCGATAAATCGTCCATGGTCATTTTGGTGGACATTATTATAATAATTTTGCATTTTTCAAAGTCAGGATTTATCTTTGTTAACCTGTAACACAAAGGCAAAACCTGTTTATTATATTCTAATTCAGAATTCATTATATCGTCGTTAAACAAGTTTATTTTTAACGGAATTTTCTTCATGAAATCTGGTAATAATTCAGTGTCAAATCTAGTGAAATGATAATATAGGACATCTTGCTTATAAGATATTTGGTTTTGGTGGTCGTCCGAAAGCAATGCATCATTTCTTTCTAGTAGTTTGCATATAGCAATATTCATTTCTTTCTGTGGTAATTCATCATTTAATGATTTATATATATCTTGGAAATGATTTAGACTTAATAAATCTTTAACCAAAGATAAATCTACTGAGTTGAGCATTTTGTAAAACTCTTCCAAGCAGTCTTGTAAATTTTGACTATCCTTAAAAGCAAAGGAAAAATTTAAAAACATTAACAACAACGGCTTAAACATCATAATAGGTTTCAATCGAGAACCAATTGCAATGGACTTAATTGTTGTGCCCCTTTCGTTATTCTTATCTAAATTTGCTATACAGGCATTAAGAAAGTAAACTGGATGACTTCCAGCGCTGGGAAAAAGTTCATAGACACATTTGTCTTCATTCCTTTGATATAAAATAATTATAGTGAAATCAGGAATACCTGGAGTCTTTTCTGCATTCGCAGGTATCATCAAGTTCACCACATAATTTGGTAGTTTGTTCGGTCCATTTGGATATTGGCCATTTATTATAGGTCCTAACTTATTATCGAAGTGTGCAGAAAGTATAAGTGTAGCATTATCCTCCAAAGAATTGGGCATTGATTTGTTGAATCTTCAGCTTGTAATAAATTTTGCAATTTCTATTTTGGGTAAAAAATTAAAAATAAAGATTCCATGCATAACAAAAATTAAACCAATATACTTGATAGTTCTAAGATTCTCAAAGACATGACATATATCTTACGGCCAAAAATATGTCTACTATTGTTAGGTCTTTTAATGATTGTTTTTTTAAATTTTCGCTGAAGTGCGTATTCTACTTGAATCAACTATGCTTTAACCAAAAAAAGCAGCACCATCGCCTCTGTATAACAACTGCCTTGAAAAAGGTCTTCTTTCAAATTAAAAGTTTGAAATGCAGTAAATGACTATTATAATAGATGGGTATAAAGTTATATATATGATGTCTCTTAAAATATATCATAATAGCCAGTCGGACAACGTTTCATGTACATAAAATATGGCTGCATTTGAAGGGAATGCTCTTAATAGAGTAATTGCTAGTCCACGATAAAAACCGGATATGCCATGTTGGTTTTTAATATGAGAAGCAGCATCTATGAATGATAAATGTTCGATTTGTTGCAAAGATTTGACAGTATCTATAGGAAAAATGCTAAAATTAAAAATAAACCCAGCAGAACCACCACTTATCAGTAGTTGCCAGGAGTTTAGCTCTTTGTTATTGTTCAAGAAATATCTCTTTAACAACTCGTAAGTTGTAAACCAAATTAAACTGCCGATACTTTCTCTTATGAATGTACCTGATTGACCTTGCCAAAGTCCCAAAACCCCTTTTTCTCTTGTGATGCATTTAATTGTACTAAGCAAACTAGTTTGCCTTTCTTTCACTTCATCCATACTACCAGTAGCTTCAAGATTTTCTTGATCATGTAATGCAATTTTCAAATTTGATACTTGTAGTTGGCATTTAACTAATTCCACTGGTGTTAACACAAGACTCGTACAAGAACCAGCCCATGCACCGGAAATGATAATTATCAGTAATGCACCAAAATTGGTATTATTGGATAAAAAGTTAGAACATTGATCATAAGTCATAAATAAAGTCGCACTCTCTATAACAGCACCTATTAAAGGTGAAGAGATACCTTGAAAAAATCCATTAATTATACCTTCATTTCTGTAAGTGTACTGAATACATGACCAAGTTGTTGGAAACACATTAAAGCTTTGTGTTTGCATTCTAACCTTAACAGTATCAAATGGATAATCGATAATCTTACCAATAGCGCCGGCTATGGAACCACAAAACAATTCTATTAAAAAGTTACCCATCTAAGCGTATGTTTTAATTTTATTTTACCGTATAACTACTTTTAGTAAAGACCAAATTATCAATATAAAACGCACTATTATTTCATTGTGCTTATCTTTTTTTTTAAAATTTTTTTGCTCATCGCAAAATTTTGACACAATTTGAATATATTCTCGAGCGATGACCGCGTAAATAAAACGTAAATTGTCATCAGAGCATAAGTGAAACTATAAATATAGTAAATAACAACCCTCCCAATTTAGAAATTATTTATAAGATTATATATTTAAGAAATATTTATCAAATTTTTCAATTAGACTTTTGTAAAAGGGGAATAATTTCGTCTAACCTATCAACCGAAATATCTACTAACTCACCATGATCAATTAATAAGTATTCATTTATATGGTTTTTCAACAAGATTGTCGTACAACCAGCATCGTGACCACTTTTCATATCATCCAAGGAGTCACCGACCATAATAATCTCGCTTGGTGTTAAATTCAATTTTTCAGCAATATGTAATAATGGATCTGGGTTTGGTTTTGTGGGTCTGAAATCTCTCGTTATGATAATATCGAAATTAGCACATTCTAAAGGTAAAAATTTGTTAATTAAATGATCTACTGGTCTTTGAATGTTTCTTGTGCAAATACCTTTATTAAACTTATTGATAGTCAAATATTTCATTAATTCTACAAGACCTGGTTGTGGTGTCATTTCATTCATAGCTTGGATTTCCACTTCATGAATTTTTCTTTCTGCAAATGAACGATCTTCATCTGTTGGCAAGTCGCTGATAAAATCTAATATATCTATATACTTATCGTTCAAACCTATCGCTTTCCTCATTGCAGGGAACATCCATGGTTGTGGTACACACAATGTACCATCCATATCAAAGACGACGGCTTTTATTCCTTTCACAATTAAATTTTTCAGTTTGGTCATAGTGTTCAATTAGTTTGAAATTTTGATATGGTTTATTTTTTAATGTTATTTTATTTCAATTTGTCTTTAGATCTTGAATTGTGGATGACTCTTAATTTCAGATAAGCCTTAGGAAATGAAAATATAAATTAAAGATAAAATTTCGAAGCAATAAATCAATTTTTTTTCAAAAAACAAGTACTTATCAAGACTAATTGCTGTTTTTGATGATGAAATGCTCCTTTGGTGAAAAAACGTATTGAGATTTGTATTTTTTGTTCAAGATTGATTTGTTGTATGGAAAGGAGATTTTTTCAGATAAGTTGAAAAAAAATATCAATTAGAAAACAATCAAAACAAACAATAAAGGATGTCAAATTACACAGAGAGTGATGATATGGAACATAATCCCTTCACTGAACATTTTCATCATGAAGAGGATATTACAAATGATGTGAGTGAAACACAAGAAACTGGTTCTACTCATATAGAAGAAGAAAGTTTACCTGGAAATATTACACCCCAGAAAGATACAAATGTTGTCGAAAAATTGCCAGATGCTGTTACGCCTACCAATATAAGTACAGCTACTGAAACATCTGGTTATAGTGGTGAGACCGAGTCAAAGGAACTACCTTCTTCTACCAAACAAGAAAGCAATAAGATTTTACCTGAGCGTAATTTTACAGATAAATATAAATTGCTAATTAAAGTTATTGGTATTGAAAGAGTTGGTACTTTAAATAATAAGAGAGAAAACCCAACTATTGTTTTCAATTGTGCAACAAATATACCTAGTTTCCGTAAGAAACAATATAGGAACATAAAGAAAACAGTCAATGAATTTGCCACGTTATATAAATATTTGAATAAATCAATTCAAGAGACGTTTATCCCTACGTTACCTAATACATTTACCAATTATGGTATTAATAATCAAGAAGATTATGATCAAATAATTTTATGCTTTCAAGAATGGTTTAACAGAATTTGTCAAGATCCACTAATTATTCGTTGTGAAGAAATTGTTTATTTTATTGAAAGTGATCAAGACACATATTCTCCGATAAATAAAGTTACATATGAGGTTATATCTGGTATTAGAAGAAAGACATTGAAACAATTAGCACCACCTTACGATGAAAACATCACCTTAGCTGAATTCAGACCATTAGTCAAATCAATTTATAGATTATCTAAAGAAATTCAGGATAAATTAATCAAAGTTAATAAGACACGTAGATTATTATCAACTGAAGAGAATAATATTGGTAATAAATACATACTAATGAGCGAATCTAACAAGAATAAATTAGATAAAATGTATTATAAATTAGGTAAAGTTACTATTGCCATTGGTGATATTGACAGCATTATTTCTACGATGGAAATGGCAACATTTTATGACAGCTTGGATTGGATTATTCGTGATACATATAACATTAAAGAGTCTTTAACAAATAGACATTTCATTATGAGAGAATTGATATCTGCACAAAACAGTTGCAAGACAAAGCAGGAAACTGCGCGAAAATTAAGAAATAAAAGAGACGCCAATCCGCTAAAGATTGAAGAAGCTATCAATAGTTTAAAAGAAGTTACTAAATTAGAACAATCACTAACATTAAGATTACAAAGAACAACTGAAAACATGTTAATTGAAAGAAAAACATGGTTAAATTGGTATACCAACTGGCTACAAAAGAGTATCAAGTCTTATGTTATCAAGAAGATTGAATTTGAAAGAAAGAAATTAGCCTTATTGGAAAAAATTCGAATTGACGTAAGACATGCAGATAACCAAGGTGGATTATCACGTTTAGGTCGTTCGCATATTACACCAACAACAAGTGGAGAAACACACGTATCTCAAACAGTTGTAGGAGATGCATGGACCGGTGAAAATAGAATAAGAAATAAGAAACAACTTAACGAAATTATTGATAGTGAATTTGACAATGATGTGATCCCTAATACGTCAATGACACCAACGAACAATCTGAACGCTAAGAATGCAGTAAGCTTACTCGGTCTGATGAATTGATGAAATTTCAGCAGCGATGCAACCAAAAATATGTGCAATCAGCTGTTGTCGATAGTTTTTCACATCCCTTATTTTTTAATATAAAAAAGGTATTTTTGTGGGGAAGCAAAATATGTCAAATTACTTTAACTTAATCAACTGGCGGTTAGCAATTGTCTTTGGCATTAAGTTAACAAAGTACAGGTAAATAAGTATATCACTGCAAGTTTGATAGGCGATTCTTCAAGTAGTGGGAATATAGAAGAGATAATCGAAAAAAAAAGAAAAAAGAGACTAACTTAAATTACACTAAATTAAACTTTTCTAAATATGGTCGCCTTTACTGTAGACCAAATGCGTGGTTTGATGGACCATGTCACTAATGTAAGAAATATGTCTGTTATTGCACATGTTGACCATGGTAAGTCCACTTTGACTGATTCATTAGTTCAAAGAGCGGGGATTATCTCAGCGGCTAAAGCAGGTGAAGCAAGATTTATGGATACTAGAAAAGATGAACAAGAAAGAGGTATCACCATTAAATCTACCGCAATTTCGTTATATTCAGAGATTGCTGAAGAAGACGTGAAAGATATTGAACAGAAGACTGATGGCAATTCCTTTTTGATTAATTTAATTGATTCGCCTGGCCATGTTGATTTCTCTTCAGAAGTTACTGCTGCTTTAAGAGTTACTGATGGTGCTTTAGTTGTTGTAGACACCATTGAAGGTGTTTGTGTTCAAACTGAGACAGTTTTAAGACAAGCTTTAGGTGAAAGAATTAAACCAGTTGTTTGTATCAATAAAGTTGATAGAGCCCTGTTGGAATTACAGGTTACTCAGGAAGATTTGTACCAAACTTTCACTAGAACCGTAGAGTCAATCAATGTTATCATCTCTACGTATTCTGATGAAACGTTAGGTGATGTTCAAGTTGATCCGGAAAAGGGCACTGTAGCATTCGGCTCTGGTCTACACGGTTGGGCATTTACTATAAGACAATTTGCCAACAGATATGCTAAAAAATTTGGTGTTGATAAAAAGAAAATGATGAATAAATTATGGGGGGACTCCTATTTTAATGCAAAAACACGTAAATGGACACATAAGGATGTTGATAATGAAGGTAAACCTTTAGAAAGAGCTTTTAATATGTTTATTTTAGATCCAATCTTTAGACTATCATCAGCTATCATGAATTTCAAGAAAGATGAAATTCCAACATTATTAGATAAACTAGAAATTCAATTAAAAGGTGAAGAAAAGGACCTTGAAGGTAAAGCTTTACTAAAAGTTGTTATGAGAAAGTTTTTACCGGCTGCTGATGCATTACTAGAAATGATTGTAATGCATTTACCTTCTCCTGTTACAGCTCAAAGTTATAGAGCTGAACAATTATATGAAGGTCCATCTGATGATGCCAATTGTATTGCTATTAAGAAATGTGATCCCGCTGCCGATTTGATGTTATATGTTTCTAAGATGGTTCCAACTTCTGATAAAGGTAGATTCTATGCATTTGGAAGAGTATTTTCAGGTACTGTCAAATCTGGTCAAAAAGTTAGAATTCAAGGTCCAAATTATGTACCAGGTAAGAAAGAGGACTTATTCATCAAAGCTATTCAAAGAGTTGTTTTAATGATGGGTAGATTTGTAGAACCAATCGATGATTGTCCAGCTGGTAATATTATTGGTTTAGTAGGTATTGATCAATTCTTATTAAAGACTGGTACGTTAACTACTTCAGAAACTGCACATAACTTGAAGGTTATGAAATTTTCTGTTTCACCAGTGGTTCAAGTTGCCGTTGAAGTTAAAAATGCTAATGATTTACCAAGATTAGTTGAAGGTTTGAAAAGATTATCTAAGTCGGATCCATGTGTCTTAACTTATATGTCAGAATCAGGTGAACATATTGTTGCCGGTACTGGTGAATTGCACTTAGAAATTTGTCTTCAAGATTTAGAAAATGATCATGCTGGTGTCCCATTGAGAATCTCACCACCAGTTGTTGCCTACAGAGAAACTGTTGAAACAGAGTCATCGCAAGTGGCACTTTCAAAATCACCAAATAAACATAATAGGATTTATTTGAAAGCAGAACCAATTGATGAGGAAAGTACAGTTGCTATTGAAGATGGTAAGATTAATCCAAGAGAAGATATGAAGACCCGTGCTAGAATTATGGCTGATGAGTATGGTTGGAATGTTACTGACGCAAGAAAAATTTGGTGTTTTGGCCCAGACGGTACTGGTCCAAATTTAGTTATTGATCAAACGAAAGCCGTTCAATATTTACATGAAATTAAAGATTCTGTTGTTGCAGCATTCCAATGGGCCACGAAAGAAGGTCCAATTTTTGGAGAACAAATGAGATCTGTGAGAGTGAATATACTTGATGTTACACTACATGCTGATGCTATTCACAGAGGTGGTGGTCAAATTATTCCAACAATGAGAAGAGCTACATATGCATCATTTTTATTAGCTGAACCAAGAATTCAAGAACCAGTTTTTCTTGTTGAAATTCAATGTCCTGAAAACGCTGTTGGTGGTATTTATTCTGTCTTAAATAAAAAGAGGGGTCAAGTTGTATCAGAAGAACAGAGACCAGGTACCCCATTATTTACTATTAAGGCATACTTACCGGTGAATGAATCATTTGGTTTTACTGGCGAATTGAGACAAGCAACTGCAGGCCAAGCGTTCCCACAAATGGTTTTTGATCATTGGCAAACTATTGGTAGTGATCCTTTGGATTCAACTACAAAAGCAGGTGATATAGTCTTAGCAGGTCGTAAAAGACATGGTATGAAAGAGCAAGTACCCGGTTGGCAAGAATATTATGATAAATTATAGTTGTCATTTAACAATTTTAAAATTTGAAATTTTAAAAATTTTACATATTTATATTCTATAATTTATAACTATTTATTTACTAATTCGATAACTTATATAGTAACGAATAGGATATAGTGATTTATACTAAGAACTGTTTGTGTAGAAAAAAAGGTCTACCGCGGGGCCCCGCTACTGGAAAGCGTAATGACATTCTTCGGGAAAGTTTTTCTCTTTCAGTTTTTTCTTTCGCAATTCGAAGTCAAAAAAAAAAGCATTTTCAAAAACGTGACGTAATTTAAAACCCCGTGGAAAGCACGGGAACAAAAAAAGTGCACATGAAAACGCAAGCGCTTGCAGCGCAAAAAGCTGCCGATTCTCGGATAGCTGAGTAATTTCCCCTTACGGCAACAAAAGGCCGAGATCTCGGCCAATATAAATAAATGATCATTGGCACAATAATTAATGACTTAAACAATTTTAATACGAATTTGATATAAATACATATTCACAAGTGTTTGACTTATATAAAACATTTTCAAGAATATATACGTTTATTTTTGATTGTAGTTGAAGTCAAGCTCAAACTTATATTCATAAATTATAACAATTAGCATTGAAAAAACAGTTTATACTCATATCATAAAACAGTTTACAAATATCCACATAAATAAGAATATCAAAAAATGTTAAAACAAAATTTATTAAGGAATACACAAACTTTACTAAATAAAAGATTTTTAGCTACAACAATTAAGAAGCAACCAAATATTGGTAAATTTACTGGTAAACCAAATTCAACTACAGGTAAATATACAGTTTCATTCATTGAAGGTGATGGTATTGGGCCAGAAATATCACAATCAGTGAAAGATATTTTCCAAGAAGCTCAAGTACCCATAAATTGGGAATTTTGTGATGTTACACCATTATTAATTAATGGTCTTACTACAATTCCTGAGTCTGCTGTTAATTCAATTAATAAAAATCTTATTGCTCTTAAGGGTCCCCTAGCGACTCCGATTGGTAAAGGTCATCGTTCAATGAATTTAACTTTAAGAAAGACTTTTGGTCTTTTCGCTAATGTTAGACCAGCTAGAAGTGTTGAAGGTTTTAAGACAACATATGATAATGTTGATTTAGTCTTGATTAGAGAAAACACTGAAGGTGAATATAGTGGTATTGAACATGTTGTAGCACCAGGTGTAGTACAATCAATTAAATTAATTACTAAAGATGCATCTGAAAGAGTCATCAGATATGCATTTGAATACGCAAGAGCCATTGGTAGACCACGTGTAGTTGTTGTTCATAAATCAACAATTCAAAGACTAGCTGATGGTTTATTTGTTAATGTAGCTAAAGAATTGAGTAAGGAATATCCAGATATTCAATTAGAAACAGAATTAATTGATAAAACTGTTTTAAATTGTGTTATGGAACCATCAAACTATTCTGATGTTGTTGCCGTATGTCCAAATTTATATGGTGATATTTTATCAGATTTAAATTCTGGTTTAAGTGCTGGTTCCTTAGGTTTAACACCATCAGCAAATATTGGTAATAAGATTTCAATTTTTGAAGCTGTTCATGGTTCAGCACCAGATATTGCTGGTAAAAACTTAGCAAATCCTACTGCACTTTTATTATCATCTGTTATGATGTTGAATCATATGGGTCTTGAAAAATATGCCAATAAGATCGAAAAAGCTGTTTTGAATACAATTGCAAGTGGACCAGAAAATAGAACAGGTGATTTAGGTGGTAGTGCCACTACAAGTTCATTCACTGAAGCTATCATGAAGAATTTAGATTGAGTGTCTTCTCACCTTTTACAAAAAGACTAAGTACTAGCATACATATATATTATAATAGTGGATAATGGTAATATAGTAAAAAAGAAATCTTGCGATGTATATAATATAAAAAATAGTATAAAATATAAACAGAAAATATTAACTAATATGATGATGATATGACACCAATTGATCTTACTATATACGCTTATTGTCGGAATTTGCAAACTCGGTAAAACCGACATCTTTAGACAACAATTCACGTAATTCCAACAAATTGTTTTCCTTCAGGACATTTTCTCGACAATAATTTAACATTATGGGGTTACCCAAATCGTACAATTTCTTATTGGTATAATTGGAAACAATGCGCACAATATCTATATCCCCTAATTTATCATTTACAATTAATTGGTTGTTACCATTTTTCAAAGGCTGGTTTCTTACTTCTAACCAATTACCATCAGTAGTATCCTTTATGTAATATAAATTTGGTCCGAATGTGACATTTACCAATTGGTATGGTTCCATATTTATTCCCAAATCACTTAGTCTTTGCATTATAAATGGAGTTATATCGGCTTGGTCTAAATTAATTTCGTTGATTAAAAAACTGTTTAATTGTTTATACCAATCAATTAAATTGTGCTTCCTCGTGTCAATTTGTTTCCTTATTTGAATTAATTGTTGTGTGGTCTCTGGTATGTTATATCTTGACAAGTTTGGATTTTGGGTTTCCGTTTCCAAAAATTTGATAGAATGACTTAAGATATTATTAACGTCTTTGCCTTGAAAATTTTTCAAATTATTAATCTTTTGTAAGATTTCATTCATTGTTAATACTATTTGTTTCCTTATTTGTAAAATCTTGTTGATCAAACCTTTAATAGTCCTATCTAAATACAATTGTGGATAAAAATTTATTGGTACTATTGTTCCTTGGCCATTATCATTATCATTGTCATCATTATCAGAATTTGAACTATCAATATCCAAATCCACTTCATTTAATATAATTGTTAAAAATGAGGAAACATTTTTCAATGAATTTATCGGTTGATCTGTATCAATGAAATCTAATTCTAGTTGCAAATCTTTGTTTGTTTGTAAAATAATATTTGTCCAATCGACAATTCTTTCGTGAATTAATTGAGAGTTATCAATATTTGAGTCTGAAATGGTATTATCTGCTGTAATTTTCAAAGATTCGTTTATAATATCACTTAAATTTAAATTGTCTTTAAATAATTCAATATTTAAATTGAATTCTGTCAAATCCGCAAATAATAAATTATTGAACATTTTATAAAGAGTTTGATCAAATTCATCATTGGGGAAGTGGAAAAGTAGTATAAAAGTCTCTTTAAAATCATCAACATCATTAGGTTTGTACAATGCTGTAGATATGAAAGGATTTTTCAAAATATTTTCATTTTCTGTTATATTATTATCTTTATCAGTGGCAATTTTAGCATTATTTGTGGTGGCTTTATTACTATTCGAAATTGTAATAAATGTGTTAATTAATGTTGGTAAGATATCATTTAATTTATCATTAATTTGTAAAACTTTTTGTAAATTGTTATTATTGTTAATAAAATTAGTTATCAAAAAATTGATTGGTATAAAATTTCTCTCACCTAAAATATTTAAACAAATTAATCTTTGTAAATTTTGTAAAGTATCTTCATTGTAATTATTAATCCAATCGAATGAATAATCTAAATTAGTATATTTATTTAAATTTTCATTATTCGAATTAATTTGGAAAACATTTGGTAGAAAAATTTTAGGCAGGAAATTTATTACCGTAATAATATATGATGCAATGTAATTTTCCCAAATTGAATTAATTGAATTATTTGGCTTGAATAAGATAGGATATTCTGATTTAAGCACAAGACTGTCATAAATTTTATCAGTATCAATGCTGACATTGCTACTATTATTACTATTACTCGTATTATTGCTACTATTATTACTATTATTGTTACTATTGATATTACTATCTTGATAATTATAGTCTGGAGAGCCAGTAGAAGAATTGAAACTCTCAATTGAATTTGTAGAATTCAATAAATTGATATTTGAATAACTTGGTAACAAATTAGATGTAGTTGAATTGTTTTTAACTAAGTCATAATTGTTAGTAGTATTATTGCTGTTATTGTTATTATCATTGTTATTAATATTAGTCAATGCGGTATTTCCATAAAAGGTACTATTTTGTTGTATAAGATTTTTATCCTTCATAAAATATTCTAAATTATCAAGATTACTATCTGTTGAATTATTAACTTTATTGATGTCATCATTTAAGTTTCCTTCTGCTTTTTCCTTTAAGTTAACTTTTTCGGTATTAACGGTTTTTTTGCTATTCTTATTTCCATTTCCAATTCTTTTAGAATTTCAAGGTTTCTTCTATTTTCATTTTGTGATGCAATTTTGGTAGAATTACTAATAATTGTTTCATTATTCATGATACTATCATTTCGGAAGGGATTTGTATCATTATTAGCAGCAGAATTATTATTTTCGTAACTATTATTATTATTAGTAGTAGTAGTAGTAGTGGTAGGAGTAGGAGTTGTAGTTATAGTAGTATTACCATTATCAACATTATTATAATTTCTATAGTCATTATCCACTGATTTTTCTAATGGTGGTGTTTGTAATGAATTTCTAATATCAATCGAATTATTATTAGTATTTTCAATAGTACTATTAATTTGAACTGTATCTAAATCATTTGAAAAAATTAAATTGATAGCACTCTCTAAATTACCTTTAGTAATTTGTAATGCTCTTGTGGCATCATCATATGAAATACCCATCTCTAGAAGAGACGATAATTGTGAATCAAACGACATTTAAGGTGGTGATTTGAGCCTTTTTTTTTTATAAATTGTCTGTTTTTCTTATTTTATTATAATTTTCAAGTAAAGAAAGTAAAAAACAATGTGCCTGACAGTGGAGAATTTACCTCCACGCTGCAAGGCATTTTTTACCACTACGAAAACAAAAAAAAAAAGATTAAAAAGTTCACGTGGCAAATAGATCTTCACGTGCATAAGGCGTGCTTATTTATTTCCTCATTATTTTCCGTTAATTTCTTTTTGGTTTTAATTAATTATCTGCTTCGAATTTATTCTCGGTACGTTAACATTCAAGAATTAAAATCTTGAGTTTAAAATTTAAAATTTAAAGTTGAGATATTTTTTTAAAACAGCCAATTTTCAGAGGAGTCTCTCTCATTGAAATATCGACATCGGTTATTATTAATTTATACCCGATTTTCAAATTAGAAAAATTAACATAAACAATGCAAAATGCGTCCAAAATGATGGAGAAAAAGCTATTTTTTGTTGAAACTTTAATTTTTAATTATTACCCTCACAAGTCTATGTTAATAAAAATAAATAAAATTAACGAATCAACATTAAAACACCGCATAATTAATTATATTTGATACAGTTGATACATTTATTACAATGATTACATTCCTTTTAGAACGAATCAAAAAAAACATCTCCAAAAATTGACTAAACATAGCTTCAATTTTGAATTTTTCTAGGGAAATTTAATAACAATTTGAAACATTGCATAAGTTAAATTACCTCATTTTCAATCAACTGAATTTAATTTCGGTTTGTCCAATTTTTACTTTTTCTTTTCCTTTCTTTTTTCCCCTTTAAAACATTTTTCTGTTTCTAATTTTTTTTTTGCCTATTCGCTGTTCATTGAGTTTGCAAATTATAGCAACGTTTGGTGGTTTGTTTGTTTGTTTTTCTCCATGCCAATTAATTATTTATATGACAATAACTTGGCTTTTTTTGCCATTTCTAAGTATTTTTTCTATTTTTTCGACAAATTTTCTTATTATTCTTGTATTTATTATTATTATTTATTATTATTATTATTTTTATTGATATTAGTATTATTACTAAATTCTTTACTTTTTGACATTTCGTTCTATTCCATTTAATTTATTTGTTTTTCATTTAATTTTACTTTTTTAGTCTACTTATTTCTTATTAAAATTTTATTTAATTTGTCTCGATTCCAATTGGATCAATTTTTTTTCATTTATATTTCGATTAATTCAACTAACTTAATTTAATAAACTCGGAAAGAAATTGCATTTGTTTAACCTCAATTTAATTAACAACTTCAAAAAAGCTTTTTTTCTTTTTTTTTTGATTTTTTTTACCGACTCTTTCTCTTTCCTGTTTTTCGAAACAGTCTCTACGCTCAAAGCCCAAGAAAAAAAAAATAATCAATTAAACTCTAAAAAATACAAAAAAAAAAATTAAACTATCAAACAAACCTTTTATTACATTCACACCTTATTATCTTCCTTTTGTATAAACTATTATAATATCACTAACTTATTGACTACATTGAATTAATAGATATATTCTGAACTCAAATATACATTCATTATGGATAAAGTTAAAGATATACTTCTAAGCACAAAAGATTCACAATACAGTTCCGGAATGAAAAATCCTCAAATACAGGAAGTAAATAATTTAAATGATAACATTAATGCTAATAAAGATTTAGATAATAAAGATCATGTTGATCATGTTGATCATGTTGATCATGTTGATCATGTTGATCATGTTGATTTGAAAAGTTTTGAAATGAAGCAAAAGGAATTAAAAGAACCTAAAAATAAACCTCATCAAAATAATGTCTTCATTAATAAATTATACAATATGATTGAAGATAAAGAAATTAATGATTTAATTTGGTGGACTGATAATAATTATTCTTTCCAAATTAGACCAAATGAAAGATTTAGTAAAACACTTTCATTGTATTTTAAACATACTAATATTACTAGTTTTGTCAGACAATTAAATATTTATGGTTTTCATAAGATTAATAACTTAATTGATACTGAAAATATTCATATTATTAAAGATAAACATAACAATAATAAAGAAAATAAATTTGATAAAAATGATATCAATGATACTGATAACATGGATACTGATATTAAAATTGAAGATAAAGATAAAGATAAAGATAAATTTAGAAACAAAACCAAAGATGATAATAAAAATTCAACACATTCTGAAAATGAACCATTAAAAATTTGGGAATTTAAACATAGTACCAATTTATTTAAAAAGGGTAACTTACATTCATTAAAATTAATTAAAAGACGTGCCGCTAAAAATTTATCAAATAACAATAATAATATCGGTGGTAGTAGATCTAGAAAAAATTCAAATAACAATGGTAACAGTCACATGTATAACAATAATATTAATACCAATAACATCATTCAAAATAATATGTTAGAAAGTGGGTTTGGTAATATTGTTACAAACAATAATAATAATATAGATTTAGAAATTTATGAATCTAACATGCAAAATAACAATAATAATAATTACCATAATAATAATAATAATAATAATAATAATGTATCAATGCCGCATGGTATTCCAAATGGCTTGAACAATAATGTAATTCCAATACCGAATATTTCTAATATTAAACCAAATTTTCAATTTACACCAAGATTTAATCAGCAATTTGAAAACAATAGTATTAATAACAATAACAATAACAATAACAGCAATAATAATAATAATAGTAATATTCCTACACCTTTACCAAATTCAAATCGTTCACACTTCAATTCGATTGAATCAATAACGCAACAAAATTCAGCGTCTAATAGAAATTCTATTATTACTAATGGTGCCTCCGGTAATGTAAATTTAGTTACTAATAATGGTATAAATTCAACCCCATTCAACGGCGGCAATGTAACTAATAATAATAACATTAATGAAATAACTCCGCAAATTATTAATAGTCCTCAAAATCATAGATTTTTAGAAATTAGTGAACAATTAAATTTTATAAATAATGATATGTTTAGATTACTTGGGTTGGTAAGTAATCTAATTACTGATAACAGAATTGAAAATGATGATTTAATTAACAACCAAATTAATAAAGATAGTGGAACTGATAAAACTAATAGTCAAACTGATGATGATAAACTAAAGCATAAAGCTAAAATTGAAAAAAATGTCAAGGATATCAAAGATACAATAGATAATACAGATACACAAAATAACAAAAATTTCTTACAAAATGAAATTATTGAGTTAAAAACATCTGTATTACAAAGATTAAATAACTCTATTAATCTTTTCAAAATGGAAAGTTCAATGCTTAATACACAACAACCACAGCAATTCAATCAAGCAAGAGATAGGTTGAGTTCATATCAATCATTTTCTAATAGAACAAATTATAATGATTTGATGACATTACAGCAGCAACGTCAACAGCAAATGCAACTGCAACAACAAAACTTACAAAATCAACAGGGTTTGCAAACGCTTCAACAGCAACAACATTTACAGAACAATAGAAATGATTCTACATCAACGATTGGATTACTATATAGATCACAATCACAAAGTTACGGTTACCCAAAACAAATTTTAACTTATTCAAATGGAGCACCAATAGTATCCATTCAAACCCAAGCACAAATTGAACAACAACAGGCAAACATTGCTAATATTAGAAATAATTCAAAAACCGTACCACCTTTAACATCATCAAGTTCTATGACTAATATTAGTAACCTTCCATTGTCTAATAATTTAGTCACAAATAGTAATAATCCAGTTAATCCTTCATTAACACCGATAACAAATGACAATAATGGTATACCGCCATCAACTTCGGCACCGCCCATGATTAACATAAACAATAACGCAAACACCCCAAATTCCAATTTTAATTCAACAAATAGTGGTCAAATTATTAATAATAATAGTATTCATAATCAAATTAATAATGCTAATATTCCTCAATCTATTTCACCATGCGATCAAGTACTTACTGGTCCAAGGGGGTTAGAACCACAAATTATGGTTAACGCGTATGAAAGTAATAATAATAATGTTAATAATCATAATATTAATACCGGTAATAATATTAATGGAATTAAATATAATCTATTCAATATGAATCAATTTAACAAAAGAAAAAATACATCAATTATTGATCCTTTAACACCAGCTATGAGTTTACATCAAAATTCTATAACTTCTGCTCCATCAACCTTAGTTGCTAGTAACGATGCTAGTATATCAATTGGTACACCAATAAGTAGTACCAGTCTTACTAATGTAAACAATAGTAGTATAAGTAATCCTATAAATATGCCACCGGTAATTAGACCAATACCAATATCAACTAATAGTAATAGAAGCTCAGCTGTATCAATATCTTCAGTAATTGAAAATCATAAGACACATTCTCCAGAATATTTAATAAAAGATATTAAAAAAAGACAGTTATCACCATTAAGTGCACAAACCACTTATGACTCAAACAATGCCTTTAATAATATCAACAATAGTAGCAACAATAGTAATATTGGCCCAATTATTAGATCTAACAGTGTTAGAAATAATTGTAGTGTCTCGTTAGAAAACATTAACGAAGAAGATAATGATTTAATGACCGGTAAAAAAACAACTAATACATCTAACAGTTCAATCGATGCCATTGACGTAACTAATGTTCATAATAAGCAAATAAAGGATCCAGTTGAAGCAACTAATGTTTTAAAGAATGAAAATTTGGGTGGTGAAAAGAAGTCATTTTATGAAAAACCTTCAAGTGATGACAATGCTAAGGAGCCGGTCAATAAAAAAATGAAAGTGTAAGTAATTTTATGCAAGACTGTTTTCTTTTCAGCTCTACTTTGATCGTAATATATTAGATTACCTGTGATTGAAATTTTTTTTTTTTTTTCAAATCAGTAGGTTAGAATGCTTGTGTATTTGAAACGCCCGGTCGTTCCTTAAACTCCTTTTATTATTCAACATTTAAAATCTAAATCAAACTTTGGTTTGGTTCCTTTAGATCGTATATAAGTTTATAATCCTCCTTCAAAATATATTTGATATTCCATTAAATTTTAGACTAGTAAATATTATATATAGAAATTGTTTTTTTGAAATTCATTTAGATTCGAGAGTTTGATGAAATTTAATTATAGTAAATCTAGAAATCAATATTGTAAGGTATAGTTAAAGAACAAGTGAGACAGAAAAATATTATTAACGTACCTTAATACAATAATACTCAAGAGAAGTACGATTGCAAATGAAAACTATATGCATTCAAACAGCTTCGATATTTTTGTATCAAGGCATTTGGTTAAAACTATACATTATCTGGAACCGACTAACATAAAAATATTTTAGCTCTTACAATCATTTTGAGGTATATTATAAAAATCATGTAACTAACTTGAGTTTATTTAGTTTTGGTAGCATGCCATTCACGCTATATTTATATTAATTTTTATAGGATTACAAATTATAGTTATATTTAATCGTTATATTTTATTTTTAAATATCCTCGGGATTCATTGGCCCTATGTGCAAATTTTGGGATTCGTTTGGAGAACCTTTATCAAAAGGCATAGGGGAAACAATTTTTTGGACGTTTGTTTACTTCAAATATGTTGGAGCTCCTTTGGAGAAATCAAAATATTCTTTTTATCCAAAAAAGACTCTCTACCTAAATGTTTTCACCAAATTATTGTTTCAACTATAAAAAGTATATTAGGTCTTTCAAATTTTACTCACACTTGGTTAAACCTTTCCGAGTTAGAATGATTTTTTTTTTTGAAAAGGTCATAAAAGTCTTTAATACAGTTTATTTATTCTGTTTACCTGTTCATAATTATATATTTATATGATTAATATGCGAAGATACATTTTTGTTGTAGGATTCTACTTCCATGAACATCCCAATCACTCTCTGTGATAAATAATTCTTCAATTAGCCTAATCTGGGCAAACACACAACCACCTCTCCAGATTACTAATGATGGATCGATATCTCTAGCGATGGGGAAAACTGAAACTGGCATAAATGAATCATTTGATGATTGTTGTTCAATAGTCTTTAAATATTTATCAATTGAAGAATTAATCAATTCTTCAATTTGTTCATTCAATTTATCATTTTTATTACTATCGACATTACTTGTTGTCATGACAGTGGTATCGTTATCATTATTTTCACCTGGTACTGGTGTTGAATTGTTTGTGGTAACAACATTGGTCTTTGTTGAATTTTCAGATTTTTTGAATTTTTCTTCAATCTTCTTGATATTTTCAATTAATTGCATGTAAAAATCTGGGAAAGAATTAACACTTAGTGATCTTGGTCTCCAAATGTTCAATCTATCAGTTAACATAAAATCAAAACCTGGAATGTTCGATGTACCACCAACTAACAAAATATTGCCATAAAAGGATGATATCTTTGAATTGTCTAAATTTATTGAGGCATTGGTGATACTTTGAATTATTGCCTTATCTAATGGTGCCATATTTAATTTATCAACAAAGCCATTTTCATTGTATGTTGTACTGTTTTCCCTAGAGTTGAATGTAATTATTTTTTTGATAATATCATTTTCATTCTTCAAATCACAATATAATTGATTATTAACACAATTGTCATCCGTTAATGAATTCCAATCATTTAATTTATTTGTAAAAAGATCTCTTGATGGTGGTAATTGTTTACTTATGGTTTCGTTAGTCAATATATTTTCATCATCTTTTTTCAAAAATTTAAATATTTGAGGATAAAATAATGCTAATGGTGCTAACATAACTTCGTCAAAGGCCATAAATTCAATTTTTTCACTTTGTTTACCAGGTATTCTTTTAATAAGACTGAATAATTGTGTAGTCACATCAGCATCTTGGAATGTAATACATTTCTTCTTCAAATTTTCTGCAATAATCCAATCTGGTATATTGTTCAGGTTCCAATCCTTGAATGGGATATCATTCATAAGTAATAAGATGGTAAAAAGTTTAGTAATATCATTACCACCATAATTTAGTGAAACGATACTGTTAGGTAAAACTGTTCCATCATCTACACATGCAACTTTTGTAGTAGTGGCACCGATATTAACTACACAAGTTGAAGCACTAATACCAGAACCATAACAAGAAGCTAAAGATTCTTGCATTAATGCCACCGCATTGAAGGGTAGTTCAGTTAATAATAAATTTATCAAGACTTCTACATGTGATTTTTCAAAAAGATCTGGAATAATTAAGATAATCTTGTATGTCTTATCATGATTAACTGTGTTATTTAAATTTTTGATTGATTGGTTATCGTTTTCCTTAATAATTTTCCCATCTTGAGAACTTTGCTTATCATCGATATTGCTATCTGTTGATATATCAGTCGGTTCAATCTTATTTTTCTCATCTAATTGTCTCTTTTTTTGATCTAATAATTTATTTATTGAATAATTTAATAATAAACTAATATCACCCAAGGTTTCATGGATTGAATTATAATTTGGATCACTTAAATTAAAAAGTGATTTACCATCTCTAATGCAAAATGGTTTCCTATGAATAAAATTTTCCTCAGAGCAAAGTATTGCCTCATCACCAATAAAATTTTTATTTTGTGGTTCATTTGCATTATTCGAATTATGAATCCAATTTAATCTAGCGGGATCATTTTTATCAGAATATGTTTCAATTTTATTCATATTGTTAAATTTTTTAACTAGATCATAACTATCGGGTTGGATTCTACGTTTATAATACATCATTCTTTCCTTGAAAACTTTTTGTAAATCCTCCTTCAATAATATGAATTCTTCTGGTTGATTTTTTGTAAGTTTGTTTTGTTCTTTTTCTTCAATTTCATTATTGTTGATAGTGCCATCATTATTATTATCGTAGTTTTTTTTAGGTACAGCAATACAATTTGGTACTATGATAGGTTTTTCATCTAGGGCGAATCCAATTTTAATTGATTCTGAGCCAGGTTGTAAAATGATTGTAGTGGTAGAATCAGTGTAATCAACATCTTCATTTTCCAAAGTGAATTCAGAAGTTGTTTGATTATTGTTATTTGTATTATTAATTATATTAGTATTAGTGTCATTGAAAGAGTCCATATCTTTATTATCAATGTTGATTTCCACTGAATCATTTTTAACAGAATCATCTTTATTGATATTATTGTTATTAGTATCAGTGTTATTTAAATCAGTTGGAAGAGGGGTTTGTTGAACAGAATTAGAAGTGGTAGTATTGGTATTGTTGTTTGCGTTTGCGTTTGTATTTGTGTTTGTATTTGTATTTGTATTTGAATTGGTATTTCTTAATAATCTTCTTTCTCTCAAGGCAAAAATCTGATCATCCTTCCTAATATAATCAGAAGAATAATTTTTTTGATTAATAACCTGTAATGGTTTAAATCCACCAGATGTGGGTAAAGTAGTAACATCATTTCTCTCTATACCAATTTTTTTCAATCTTTTGGCAAATTCTTCAGCAGCTTTGATACGACCAATTCTTCTCTTTTCTAATAAATGTAATGGAACTTTTTGCTTCTTGTTATTATTTGCATTAGCAGTACTATTAGGATTAGATGTATTAGGTGTAGCGGAATTATCATTGGCAGCATCACCAGTAGTTGCTTTCACACTATTATCGTTGATATTAGTAGTACCTTCAGAAGTAAGTTCGTTACTTAATTTTGTCTTTTTGTCCTTATGTTTATCTTCATCATCTGCAAGATCCTCGTTCTGATTAGCGGGAGTAGCAGTATCAGTTCTTGGAGCTAAATTAGACATTTCAGATGAATCAACATTATTATCCGGATTGCCTTCTGTTGGGTTGGCACTAACAATAACAGAGTTAATAGGGTCTTCAGATACCACACTAGATTCATTCCCTTCTTGTGACATGATCAATACCACTGGAAAAGCAGACGTTTACAATGCGAGTGTCGACGTTGGCGGTGTGAGTGTAATCAAATCCATTCAGAACTATTCAAATCCGTATTTCACGACAAAGGGTTTTCACGTGCTGTTTAGGGCTTTACTTTTTAAAATAACTAAACCCTACTTGCTTTTATTATTTATTTTAGGGTTTGTGAAATCTCCGAAGTTTTTCTTTCCTCCGCAGAAATTTCTTCAGACTCAAAAGATCTCCCTCAAAACTGCAAAGCATCGAAACAAAACAAACTACAAATGTTATCGAAAACTACAGCCACGAGACTGCTCAGGTGCTACTCGACAGGTACCACACCGTATGAGAAGACCATTACAAATTTACTTTTACCAAAGGACACAAAAGTGATCTTTCAAGGTTTCACAGGGAAACAAGGTTCGTTCCATGCAAAATTATCACAGGATTATGGTACCAATGTTGTAGGTGGAACTAATCCAAAGAAAGCAGGTCAATTACATCTGGGTAAACCTGTTTTTGCCACAGTGGCAGACGCTATGAAAGAAACAAATTGTACTGCTACTGGTATTTTCATACCACCACCAAGGGCTGCAATGGCTATCAAGGAAGCCATTGAAGCAGAAATACCTTTGGCGGTTTGTATCACTGAGGGGATACCACAACATGACATGTTGTATATTGCTGAAATGTTAAAATTACAAGATAAGACAAGATTAGTAGGACCTAATTGTCCAGGTATTATTAATCCATCAACAAGAGTTAGAATTGGTATTCAACCAACTAAAATTTTCCAACCCGGTAAAATTGGTATAATTTCACGTTCTGGTACTTTAACTTATGAAGCTGTTCAACAAACTACAAAATATGGATTAGGTCAATCATTAGTTATTGGTATGGGGGGTGATGCATTCCCAGGTACAAATTTTATTGATGCCCTAAAATTATTTTTATCACATAAGGATACTAAGGGTGTTATCATACTTGGGGAAATTGGTGGGAAAGCTGAAATTGAAGCCGCACAATTTTTAAAAGAATTTAATTATTCACGTTCTAATCCATTGCCTGTAGCTTCATTTATAGCAGGTACTGTTGCAGGTCAATTGAAAGGTGTTAGAATGGGCCATTCTGGCGCTATTGTTGAAGGTTCAGGTACAGATGCTGAATCTAAAAAGAAAGCTCTAAGAGACGTTGGGGTGGCAGTTGTGGAATCACCTGGCCATCTTGGTGCTGCATTAATTGATGAATTTGAAAAATTGAAATAAATTTCTTCATTAAAGCATTAAATTGAAACTGAAAATAAAAATATATTAATTTTCATATTCAATTCTTTTCTACATTCTACGATTTGCTTTTCTTTTCGCCTTTTATATTCTTTCTATCTCATCTTATTATCATTCATTACATAATTACATTTTGAAAAGCTTTATTTGCTAATATTATTTTGTACATGCTAATATAATACAAAATCAATAAATATAATAATTTTCTATATAAACTAACTAACTCCCATTTTGATCACTCGATGTACTTAATAAGATTACTTAACTTAATTTCGACATTAATGACAACATCATCTTCAACATTTATATAACACTTATCCTTACCAACAAACCTATTACTGCTACTAACACGGCCGCTTGAAATACTAGTTTCCCAATTTTTAACATCCCATTTAAGACCTTGTGTTTGTAAAATTTTGGTTGAGTCCCCAATCGGCAATATACCACAATTACCAATTACTTCATCATTAAATTTTTCATCATATTCAATTAAACAACCAGATTTAGGTACCAGGAAAATTATATCAGTTTCAGTTAAATAAATTAACTTAATATATGGATCATTTTTCTTCAAATTATAAAGTTGTGTTATTGAATGAATCGTTTGGTCAAATCTACCACCAATCGCATTTAATGCTAAAATGTTAATTGTAAATAATTTAACATTATTGGCATTATTAAACTGTATTAACTCATCGTACAATTTTTCAATACCTTTTTCTGTTTCAATACCATAATTATGGGTCACATCATTATCATTATTTTTCATATATGGTCCTATAATTTCATGAAATTTTTCACTATAAAAATGTAATGTTATCAAATTGACACATTTGGTAAAATCTGTGCTATATTGTGTAGTTTGTTTGATCACAATAACATTTTGTTTCCTATAATACTCTAATACTTCTTTTTTTATAGAATCTAGATCACCGATAATATAGTTTGGTAAAAATTTAGATCTTTCAATTTCATCTGAAAAAAAATCATATAACATGTTAGCAGCACCATCGGCACAAATCTTAACAGTATACTGCGACCACAATTTATAAAACAACGAACCGATATTAATCTTTTGATTCAAAATTAGCAACGTATTAAATTCAACATTTTTGTCCATATTTAAAAATTTATTAACATCAATCACATATGAGCATGTACCCTTGATGTCTTCTTTCAAAATATCCATTCTTTCAGGATTCTCAATCACTTCACCCATCTTTTTTTTTGGTGTTGATATAAACTATTTACAAGAGTTGATGTATATTGGTGAAATTTCACTGATTCATCTCAAATATTTACAATGCTTTTTTTTCGAATCAGAAACTGTAAGAATTGATAATTTTAAAGTGGGAAAATGCAAGATAAATAAACCATCCATGGAATATCGTTTTTATGCTACTTTGTATTATGCTATTGCTAGATATAGATATATAGAGATGTTGATTATATATATCCTTGATTTTTGCTTGTTTTGTCCTTGTTGTTGATTATGTTTCGATTGTTTAAATTAAGTCATGATTGCCAAAGGTTGACTAATTCTTGAGGATCCTGTCCAAATGAAAATTTTTTGATGATACCATTGAGGGTCAGTTTATGAAGTGCATCTTTATAATCATCTTCTGTCATATTTTCAGTCGTTGCTTCATATATTTCCTTATTGGTTAATCTAATATTCAAATCATTGTATGCCATTTCATAAATATATGGTAGAATTTCACTGGTTAAACTTTTTTTCCTTGTGGTCATAAAATCCATCTCTATTTGAAATTTTTTACCATTTTCATTTGATTCCCTGTCTCGTAAGTCGTCAGTGCTGTTAAAGTTCTCCATGATTTGTTCGATTCGTCTTGTGGTTCTTCTTGTTTTCCTACCGTGCAAATGTTGATTATTTGATACTCTGCTCTCCAAAAATGAGACACTTTTAGCATGAATCGACTTAAAAAAATTTTTGGCCTGAGGTTCATTGGAAATCGATGGCTCAATTTCTTTTATTATGTCCAAAATTTCATTAGATAAATTTTTCTCAAAAGGTAACCTAAGCAGATTTTTCGAATCCCAAATATGGATTCTATAATCAACCATATAATCATTCTTATTCTTATCTTGATCGTCTGACATATTACACAATTTGTCAAACGAATCTCCGTACATTAAAGTTGGATCTTTGAATTGCAAAATACTAGATTTGTATTTTGTTCTTGCCTCAAAAAATTCGTTTTGGGATGCCAAGTCTAGTATTTGACTGTAATCAAAAATATTGTTATTTCGAATATCTTTCATACGGTTAGTAACAGGAAATGACAATTTGTTATTTGAGGAAAACCAAAATTGTAGTTCAGATAGACATTTTCTAATGTCTCTGTTATTTGATTGAACAATGGACGTTAACGTTTGGGTATCAATATCTAAATTCATTTCTTCGCAATAAGTTTTCAAGAATGTAACGACAGTTTTTGAAGAAACTTTTTTGGCTTCAAAAATACTCTCCTGATATTGACAAATTTCAATCAAACTTCTTGGGATAAAATTAATATCCCTACAAATTAATACCACTGGTTTTCTCGATTTAATTAATAAATTTTCCACCATCAACCAAAACTGTTTATCATGTTCTCCAAATAAAACATCTACATCATCGAAGACTACTATATCATTAGAACCTTTATCCTTCACATAATGTGATGTACAGTATTCTAAAAGTTGATCTGAAAGATCTCTTTTGCTTCTATTTTGTGAGCTATTAATTTCAAGTATTTGGCCATTCAATGATTTCATAATTATATTAATTAAAGTATTTTTACCAATACCGTTGCCATGTAAAATCATTAATGGCACAAACTCTTCCGCTAGTTCATCAATAGGTTCCATGAGGACATCATCATAAATGATAAAATTACCTAGTTCTGCCTTTTCTAGTTCCCTGTATTTCTTAACCAGTCTTTTTCTTGAGGTTGTTTTTTTTAATTTATTAAAGGCATCAATAATCCAGTTGTTTACAGATTTCTTTAACTGGGGATCTAAAATAATTTCAGATAGTTCATTTGGCTCAAACAACTGAGACCAAAGTAAAGAATTCCCATTTAAATTACCATTTGTCACTAAATATTCAACTGTTTCTGTCTCTAGTAATCTTTGATCTCGTGTTGCTAGTGATTTATATTCATTTTGACCAAATTTGAAATTTATCTTTTCATTTAGAATATGTTTCTTCTTTTGTAAAACCTTAATTGGCTGATGTATATCAATTAGAAGTTGATTATATTCATCTTTATTTTCAGCAGACACAATGCCCGGAAAAGGTAATGGTGTCGGTATATTGTCTAGTTTAGAAATTGGATGTAAACGTTTGAAAGATCTATTTTCTTCAAGTTCATCTATTTCTTCACCTGCAGCTGTATTTACAGGTCTTTTGAAATTTTTGAACAAATCTTTCAGTTTAGTCTTTTTAGCGTCCGCAAGAGCAGTTAGTCTTTTGGGGTTGGTAATGTTTTCAAATTGTGACTTTCCCATGTCAATAATTTCCTCATTCTCTAAATCATCGTCAGTTAGTGATATCACTGTCGGAGTATTTGTTAAAGCTTTCTTCTTCTTACTCCTGGGGGACTTTTTCTCTTTGGTTTCTAACGTATTCTTTTTTTGCATTAGGAAACATTTGATTGATTGATTGCTGACATTTTTCCCTTCAGGAATAATGGACTGAGATTTTATCGAGGGGAAAATACTCTTATTCTCATCCAAAACAATATTTTCGCCTTCAATCAAATCTATTGATATTATATCTTGAGCTTTATTAGTCTTTGTGTCCGGTTCTATAGAAGTTGGGACAGTTGTAATAGATGATGTTGAAGCTATGCTAGCTGACGCAGTAGTTTGACTTTTTGAAATTATCTTTTTAACAGTTTTCTTCTTCACACTATTACCATTCAGAATTTGGCTCAAGGACACGCTTTGTTTCATAAAGAATATGTTTTATTTAGAAGAAGCCTTTAAAAGGAACTAGACAACTGTATTTTAAGATATTCTTTTCGCGTTTATTTTTCAATTTTTGAAAAATTTAGAAATTCTAGTAGAAGTAAGCGGTTTGAATATTTGATAAAGCTACAGTCAACGAATAATGTTGGTAATATAGAGTAGGTGTGTATCAATCAAACGCTCAAATTGAAATGTATTTTCCATGTTTTGAGAAAACAACTTTAAAATGAGAAATTTTATAAACAAATTGAAGAAAGGTTTATGATACCATTAACCATTGTGAAAAACAATCAAGAGAATATGTACTTGTTTATATAACGATTCGAAATGGAAAAATAATATACAGAATGGAACAATTATATAAATAAACTGATAATGAAAAACTACAATAATGAAATCAAGATTGCTAAAAAGAAACCTGTTAGAGTATTGATCTTTAATTGACAAGCGGCACCTTCATATGCGGTAATCAATGGGGACCCTGTAGTTACGAAAGAAAATGAAGTAGAAGCGGATTTACTGTCCTTACTGGCTGTTTCCATTAGAGTAGATGAAACCATAGCAACTTCGGTCTTTTGAATGGTATTAGAAGTAGTAACAGTTGTAACGAATGCAGTTGTCTTTTCAGGTTCAGTAGTTTTATTTGAAGAAAAAGAAGAAATTTCGGTACACGTTGAACAAATTGTTTCTGTAACATCGGCAAAAACTTTAACAACCTTAGTACTCGTAACCCCCTCGGAAGCAAAAGTGGATTGAACTCTTGCAACTGCAGCTCCTATATTATTGTATTTGCCGGTTATACCTGCAACACTTGTTGTAGTTTGAAAAACATTCTTAACGGTTGAAGGTTGGCATTTGATTATACAGCTTGTGATAGTAACTTCGGTATATGTAACATAAGTAACGGTTTCTTTGACAATAGATGTTGGAACATTAGTAGTAAAAATTGTGTAAATGGCAGCAGAGTTGTCTGTAGATAAAGATCCTGTTGCCCTGGCATTATTGGAAATGATTGAGGTAGTGTCGACGTTTTTGGTGGCAAGACTATGATCAGAAATGGATGAACTTCTTTGGGTAGCACCAGTTTTAGAACCGTTATTACCGTCACTTGAGGTAACATTAGCATAACCACCGCTTTGAACAGGCTTAATTGATTTAGAATTAAAAGTAGCCGTTAGGTCAGAAGTTGGGACGGTAACATAGGTAGTACTAGAAATAGCAGTTGAACTGACGCCGAATTTTTTGGAAATAGTTGTTGATGTAGTTTCAACAGTTCTGGAAAACCCTACACCAGCAATAGAACTTCGGTAGCTCTTGGAGGTAGCCATGGTACTAGAATGAACTATTTCATTATTTGCAGTATTTGAAGCAGCTCTAAGAGATGAGCTTTTAGTTGAAACAGTTGAAGTGGAAGAAGAAGTACGTTCAACAGAGCTAGTGACAGGTTTTAATTTGTTGACATGGTCACCCATATCCCAAACTTCATTACCAAATGGATTATATTCACAAACAATATAACTACCCCAGTATGCATCGCAGTATTTTATAGCACAACCAATTTCGTCGGTAGTATTCCAGATCAATTGAGTAAAATGACCAGTTGAAGAACTAAACTGAGGATTGTTCCAATCCCATTTGGAAATTTCGTTGTACCAAGCGTCAACAGCACCTTCAGGGGAGTAACCAATTGCAAGATTCTCCCCATAATCTGGATAATCCGAATGAGTTAGAACACCATTACAGGTATAATTAATTGCAAATTTAGCAGCTGCAATTGCAAGGTCATTGCTCCAGCTCACTGGTGGAGTGTTCTCATGTAAAGCTCTTTTAGCATTGGTTTCATCTAGCATTGTTTGTTGTTCATCACTAGTCATAATATAATTATTATAATCATCAGCCTTGGTAGGGGTGAGTAACAAAAACGCGAAAGCTGCGTATTTAACAATTTTTGTCAACATTCTTCTAGTTTTATTTCGAAAATGATATTAGTAAGCCGCTCGAGAAATACTATTTTGAAATTTACTCAATACCAAGTATATCGACTTAAATTAAAATAAATTTGAAAGGCATTGTTCAACTTCAGAATTAAAAAACAAATTTCTGCTTTATATATATATGAAATTTTTAACAAGCACAAAGCAGAAATGCATTTAGCAAAGAATATATTTAAGTTTTAACAGAAAGAAAAAGATTTTTGTTTTAGAGATCATTTCTTGAAATAGGCACATTTCAAAGAACTATAGTGCCTTTCAATGCAAAAGTAGAACCTACACTGGAACTATTTCTAAAAACGTTCAGCAATTTCAAAGGGGAAACTTTTACTGGTTTCTATGTCGTACGAGAAGTTCATAGCAGCAACATATCTAGGAGCTGGAGGATTTTTCAGTATTATTTTGCTGGACCCTTTCGGAAAAGATAATTTCGAAAATTCAAAAGGGGAAGAATATCCGTGCGGTAGGTTTTTAGTGTGTTCAATTGGGTCTTCTCTATTGTTTAGACTTTTTAGAATATTAACGCTTCGAGAAAACGTTTGAAAAGAAATTTTTTAAAGTATTTATTTTTCCGAAAAAGAAAAGCATGAAGACAAAAAAGTCAATTTTAATCTTTTTTCCTAAGAAAAATTAAGTGGAGATAATTTATATAACAATATTTTCGCCTTGACAGTAAAAGAAATTAAGAGTCACTTTTTTGTTGATATGTTAAAGTAAAGAAAAATTGAAATTGTTTCTCCGTCTACATAATTCTTTATACTTTTCAGTATTTGCAATTCTGATGCTCAGAACACCTTCAGGAATCAAAAATTAATAAAGTGTGAAAAACACAGCTGTTTATTCCTTTGCAAAATTGTAAAATGCTACGGTTCTATCAATATTGCAATTCTTGAAAAAGTAATAAGCTTGTTTTTCTACTATCATAAAAGTTACTCTTTTAGGGTAATGTTTTTGGAAGTTATCTTTTTTCGTCATATGAACTAAATTTTCATTATTAGATTAATTAAAAGTCGTTAATAAAATTGAAACAACAAAAGAAAAGAAAAAAATTGCTTGGTAAATACATCAATTTCCTCCCTAGGGTAGCATTTTACCAAGAAAAAAACTTTTCCGTCAAAAATTAAGATATTGTTATTTTTGTTTCTTTTTTCTTTCTAAAATTACCTTTTTTGAAAAAGGAAAGGATAAACTTTTTCAAAATTCAGGACATTTGTTTTCCTTAATTGAGCCAAAGTATTTCGAGCAAAGTGCGTTTTCATATTAGTAGATTCGAAAGGAAAACTTCACTTTTTTTATTTCTTGAAGA
>PPOC02000519.1:6971-18979 GCA_003709265.2 Grigorovia yakushimaensis | reverse complement strand
AAACACTGGGAAAAAAAATTGCTTGGTAAATACATCAATTTCCTCCCTAGGGTAGCATTTTACCAAGAAAAAAACTTTTCCGTCAAAAATTAAGATATTGTTATTTTTGTTTCTTTTTTCTTTCTAAAATTACCTTTTTTGAAAAAGGAAAGGATAAACTTTTTCAAAATTCAGGACATTTGTTTTCCTTAATTGAGCCAAAGTATTTCGAGCAAAGTGCGTTTTCATATTAGTAGATTCGAAAGGAAAACTTCACTTTTTTTATTTCTTGAAGAACCCTCAAAATGCATCAACCGGATTTTGCAAGTTGGTGTTTCACAACTAAAATTAAAAGTTGATTCCAGTGTATAGAAAAATTGAGAATCTTTTAAACAAATTTACTGAATTAATTAAAAAATTGTGGAGTAAATTTTTGTTAATAAAAAAACTACTTAGGTTTTGCATATGTCTGAAAATCTCGTTACTACAACAACTTAACCTTTTTAGAAAATTTTGGAAAGTTTTTGATTAAAACGAGAAAAAAACGTTTTTGAATGTAAAATAATTTAACTGTCCCACATTTATTACTAATACTTCACAAGTTCATGATTTTAAGGTTTTAAATACATAATTAAATCCCATGGTTTTTTTTTTTCAAAAGTTTGTGTAAAAGTTAATTTTTGATTAAAATTTTGTTTTGCAAAAAACAAGCTAAATTTTAGGTTTCGTTAAAAATGACTGAAATGGTAGGAAAGATAATTATCATTTATCAGATAATGAAATTAAAGCTATTCCTTATAATCGCATTTCTGGTTTGCTAGCTTGCATTTATTTGCCTTAAAAAGGCTATTTAAATTAAATGAAGACTGAAGCGGAAGACGTAGTTAACTTTTTCGAAACCATTTATAAAGAAATTAAATTAATTGAAATTTGGGCACTTATTCTTGAAAATTGAATAGAAAGAAATTTATCGTTAAAAATATGCAAGAAACTGGTTTAAAAAAGAACTAATAATGTTATATTTTACGTGCCAAAGTTTCAAAAACTTAAGCAATTAGCACCGCATTTTGGTTTGCACTGACCGTGGTATTTGTTGAGAAAGGCAAAATTGAAATATGATATTTTCAAACAATCTGTTGTTCTCCCATTATATTACAAAATGAAACTTATCAAAACTTTAGTATTCTGATTATGAGGAGGAACATTCATATTGTATATATTAATAGAGAGTCTATATTCCCATGTAATTAAGCCATATATTTGAGACCACATTTAACAAACTGATATCATTTACAGTTGAAGACCAAGAAACTGTAAGTACATAACTTGTTGAGTATGTTTCATAACTTTTAAAAATTGTTGATACATAAAACAACTATATGGCAACACGTAGAAGAATCCAAAGTTGCATTTTGCATAAACTGACATCTATACAAAAATTTTTTTTTATCTTCTTCTAGAATTTTTAAGCGGCAATTATCCAATAAATATGTGAATAAACGACGATGCCATTTTTCTTTCGGAATAGCTGTTTTCCTTATTTTCTTACGAAGAGTTTCTCAATAGGCATCACAATGGGTGAAAGTCGGTATTTCATAAACGAATGGTCACGAAAGGGTAACTTTCACTTTCTACTGAAGGTGATGTCTTTTTGAGACAATATTTCCACGATCATTTTTTATCTTTGCTACTGGCTTACTTACTTTCAAAAACATATACGTTCCTTTCTGAAATGTTTTGAGTTCAGGTATGTTTGTCAGGCAAGTCTTGGATCTTACCGAAATAGTTTTTTCAAATTAACACTTTTAGAGTTCTTTCAATGGGGTAGAAAAGGATTACCATTTTGAACATTCTGCACTTATTAAACTTTTTACAAATTTACACCTGAGTGTGATTGGACGATTCTTAGAACAGATTTTGTGATTTTTATTTACTTCTGATATTTCATCTAATTCTTTTGTTCTTGCTACCTACAGTTGAGCTTAATAAAGGGAGAAAAAAATTTCTCGATTTCCAGTCGATCCCTACTTTCAGTCTACATGATAAAAATCAAATTAGTACAAAGCCATGACACTGAACAATAGAGTATAAAGAGCAAAAAAATAGCCATAAAGTTAGTTTTTTTATCATTATTCATTATATGTTGTTCTTGTTTTTTGTATGCATTTTATAAGAACAGTCTGTATATCCTAGAATGTGTAATAGAGATTCTTTTTAAGTATCTTGGAACGTATACTTTCAAAATAAAAAAAGTTAATTTTAATTTGTTTTATATGAAGTATATTTATTCCTAGTATTAGTTTAATATTATTTACACAAACGCAAAGCCAGATTTTTAAAATTATTGGCAAATTATACGTTCATCAAAAAAAAGGAAAATTGTCTCCAATCGTTGGAGAAACAACTTTACATTTCAAACCAATAATATCCAATGTTTGAAACTTTTGCAGGTTTTTATTAAACCATAACAATTTCATAAAACAGTTGAGGGCTTCAAATTCAAAAAAACTTATGAATAATTATTCTTTTATTGCTCATTTGCTAATCTCGACCATAGCAATTCGTTGCTTCAAAGTTATTTTTAAAGTTATACTTTTTCATACAAAAATAATATTTTTTGAAATGAAATTAGTTAATTCAATAGAAAAGGACAACTTATTACACTTAAAATAATTGCCTTATACAGTTCATCAGGTTTTTAAAACGTTTTTGATAAAATTGTGTCTGTCACTTTCATCGTTTATATTATTGTGACACTAACACCGTACAAATATCCTTTAGTATCCGTAGTAATTCCTTTTTGATAATTCCAGCACAAAATATGTTAAAGACACCAATGCGAAAGTAAATTGCGAAATAATTAAGGCACTACAGTATTTTATGTGTGTACACACAATTACAAACGCTTATCAAGGAGGCAGTTATTCAAAATGGTAGAATTATTAAACATTAACTACTGTCATTTTTTGTTTTCTCAATTTTTTTTTTCATCTGGCCAAATTCATTGAATGTGACAGAAAATTATTTTATATAAATATAACAAACAGAACGTTGTTTCTGATAATTCATTCATCATTAGTTTATATATATATATATATTTATCTTTACTTTATATAGACAGCGACAAAATATATAATATGATATTTTTAGTTTTTACATAAAGGTCATAAATTAAAATGAATTCTAATTATTCTACAATTAATGATGAACAATTTTCTGATTCGCCGACTTCTGTCCATAAATAATTAAGTGCTTCAATCAATCTAGATTTTCCACAATAGTACTAGTAACATTGTGAAACAATAACTAAATATTATTTTTACCTACTTTACAAAAAAACATGTTTCAGTAATTATGCTGTTACATCAAATTCATATTTAAGTTGTTTTCTAAGATCTTTTATATAATCAATTTTAAAAAAAGCAAATACAAGAATCAATTCTCAATATGTCTTTCTCTAATACCATTGACGGTAAAATAAAACTTAGTAAAAGAATGGCAGAAACATTACAAAGCTCGTATTGTAACATTTGCATAATCATGTTTGAAGAATTTAGAAGAAAAGAAACAACAATTGTTAGAGCTGCGCTAATATTTGAGCTTTTTTTATTTTTTATGATCTGTCCTAGCTTTAGAATATTTTTTTGTTAAGTTCTGATTTTACTAATTAGGTTAAAGTTGAAATTATATTTAATCTGGAATTATAATACTAAACTATAAACCAAATAACTAATATTTTGTGGAAAACATCACAGGCAAGTTACAAGCCAATGATGATGTTGTTACATCTTCAAACAGAAACTTATTGATGGTGATACCTCAAACACCAAGTTCTGTAATAACTTCTAAAGAACATTCTAATACTGCTTGTTTTTCCAACTCTGATAGCTCATAATAAATAATAAGTAATGGCTGTTCTTTTAAAAGTTATATCAAACTATAATGAATTGAAAACAAATACTCTTCTAAATTTAACTATTTCGTATAAAACAATGATTTTATGAAACATGCAATGAACTATGACTATAATTCCAGCAATTACCTCAATCAACAGAAACTTTTCATCGATGATACCTCGAACACCAAATCCTGTGATAGGTGAAATAATTGTATACTTAAATGTAATTACTATGGATACTCTGAACTCTTAATCAATGCTTACTCTTGACGCCCGGCTATTAACTGATTAATTTAAAACTTTTGTGCACCAATCATGATAGTTGGTTTATTGTAACATGTGAAACTTTTAATATTTGTTGAGCTCAGAGTTGTACGCAATTTGACTAAAATAAAATAAAACGACTAAAATACAATGTGAACAGCGCTTGCCTTGCGGATCGATACGAAGTAGTGATGAAAAATTGATGGTTAAAAGTAGTGGACTTTAATGCACATATCGTAAAATACATTGCAATTAGGATGAGTTATACAAGACCATATAAGGAACTGGAAGTTCTCCTCCTCTTTATATAAAAATTATAAATTAATATATCAAAAAGGATAAAAAATAAAGAAGTATTAATTATAATTTGGTTAACTATTCCACCCATTTATACTATTACAATATCGTATTACATGATACTAAGACATACAATTTTCTTGCAATTGAACTTAACTAAAATACTTGATCTAAACACTTCTGATGAACTTGAATGTTCAGTAATTGGATTGAATAATCATAGTGAGTAATAAAACACTTATTATAATAAGCACATGATTGGAATAACTTGTTCCTTTTCACTACTTCCTAACATTTTTTGTTCTGATAGGTTCTTTTGAAGCGTCTTGGAATTCTTCAGATTCTAAATATTCGTGGGCAGAAACCGTTGAATCAAACAATTGTTTATCATTAATTGTGGAATTATTAGAATTCATTATAAATTATGACCTTAATGTAAAAATAAAAATATATAAAGGATTAATGATGAACAAATTATCAGAACCGACGTCCTGTTTCTTCTACTTATATAAAATAATTTTCTGTCCTATTAGATGATTTGGACAGATAAAAAGAAATGGTAAAAAATTTTCATCTAATGTTTAGATATTACCAATTTGGTTCATAATCTTGTTAGTATTTGTTTTGAAGTTACCATTTTTTGATCATTGCTTTCTCATTATTTGTTTGGAATTATGTGTACGCACACAAACACTGTAGTACTTTAATTATTTAGCATTTATATATATAAAGTATAAATAACAAAGAAACATTTTTATCAAAAGTTGGAATAAATCCATCTTTTTATATGTTTTGAAATAGGACATTTCAAAACCAGGTGTTTCTCTATTAATAAATACAAATGATTAACATCTACTCAATTTCAATTAGTAACCGCTCCCTCTTATCAAATTTGGCCATAATAGAAATACTATAACAATTTACAGAAAGTAGTGTACTGAAAAGGTGGTATGATCATTACAGTCCATGAATAGAACTGTAAGTTCTCTCCTTATATAAAATAAACTATATAAAGTATACAAGAAAAGTATAAAATAAAAGATGTTGTAAAAATTCCATCTCTATTTGTAGTTTCACAATACCGTATTACATGACTAACCATGTGAAACAATTATCTGATAAAATTGACTCATATTGAGCGATTGTAATTAATAAGCGGGTTCTTTTATCAAATGACTCACATGAAAAACCTTAGTTGAACCAAATGACATAATTAGTCAGTTTTAATCATTCCGTTACAAACTTTTTTCATCATCGGGCGTGTGGTCTAGTGGTATGATTCTCGCTTTGGGTTTATATTCAAATATGCGAGAGGCCCTGGGTTCAATTCCCAGCTCGCCCCTTTACTTTTTAGTAAATGATGCCTTAAAAGGTTTAGTAGGAAATGTTTTTTATTGAAGATAAAAGGAGAGTTCATATTCACTGCCTGTTTTTATTAGCAACCAAAAGTTTTAGAAACAGTTAAACATCAAGACAACCATTTTACCCGGACATTACACTTTTTAAAATCTACTTTTTTTCTTTCTCTGCTTAAATTTTATTGGGAAACCAGATATTACTCATATTGAACAGCATAAATCTATTTCTATAACAACATATTGGATTACATAGCAAATTAAAAGTGTTTTAGATAATGTTTAAAACATTTCAAGGTTTGACTAATTTGAATTCTTTTGTTTCAGCCAAAAATTGTCAAATTTTGACTAAATCATTAATATATCAAATTAATAGAAAACCCATTTTGTATTCATATTCTTTTCCAAGAAACAAACATATACAGGCAAGAATAAAACATCATTCAAAAACTGAACTTAGTTTAAATTTAAATATTTGTAGAAATTTATGTTCATCATCTAAACTATTAAATATTCCAACTTTGACTAAAAAGAATCAATTCCAAAATATTATAAAAAATAGTAATATCAATAGTAATAGTAATAAAGAACTTATATCTTTGAAAGATATTAACAAAGAATTATTGCAAACTAAAATTACACTTAGACAAAATTTGTACCAAAGATTGAAATCAAAATTGAAATGGATTTTAATCAGAAACAAAGAAAGACCATTTTCTAAAGATGAGTTAGAAACTTTGTTTTCATGGATTATAGTTTCACAAATATTTTGGCTTATCTTGAAAACTACTACAGTCATATCGTTGTTGTTATGGGGTTTTAATACAATTTTTGCTAAAGAGTTAGTTGCACAAACAATTGGTAAAATATTGAATCATTATATTGATGATATTGATATTAAGTTTGAAGATGCATTGATACCTGAATGGCAAAACGGATTTATCAAATTTAATAATGTAAAGTTAAAAACTGAAAATACTCAATCAAATAGACAATTTCAGTTTAATTTAACATTTCATCAAGTGGAAATTAATCTTTCGCTAAAAAAATGGTTAATGGGAAAAGGCTTAATAAATGATATGAAAATTCTGGGTATGAATGGTGAAATAATGATGAAAACTTTTATTGATTATGAAATGAAACAACTGAAAACAAATGACAGAGTTAATTCTAAGTATCCAGATGTTAAAGAAACTGAAAATTTGTTAATTAATTGGTTTACAAATCCAAATTATCAACTAAATAATATTGTAATAGTTGATTCCAAGATTAATTTTACCGAATTTGATAAAAATGATAAGAATAATGTTAACAACAAAACTTTCATGAACTATGACATTGCTATATTCAATTTAGAAATTCCAAAGTTAGGTTTTAATCATATGATTAAAGATTTTTTAAATGCTAAAATCATCACCGGTTCAATTAATAACTCAATGTTTACATTTCATAAGAGACAGCAAAAGGATGGCTATGAAATTTTACAAAAGGATAAGGACTTATGGAATAGAATAACAAGGTTGAGAATTAATTCAATTACTGTGAAGGATTTAGGTTTACATGGAACTAGTTCTTTTAATTGGATTGATGAAGCTAATATTGACATTGTTGCAGATATCATGTTACCCAAGGAAGACGAAAACGATGACTTCTTAACCAGTTTTCTAAATAAGGATGAACAAAAAAATAACAATCATGAAAATGGTAATTTTGTCGATGAAATTGAAAATGATAAGTACATGGTAATTGATCTAAAGTTCATATTAAAGGATTTAAAAGTATCAATTCCTAATGAGTCACCGAGATTATCAAATGGTGAACAAATAATCTCTTTAAATGAACTGAAACCAGTTATTTCGTACATTAATTTACAAAAGGCGTTACTAAGAGCACAAAACAAATCAAATTCTACCGACCTTGAAGACAATAATCATTCATATTTTGTAGGTGACTCTGCTCCTAATATATCAATTAGAAGACGTAAATCATATCCGAATATTACTATTATACAATCTAATAGCAAATCTTGTAACAACGATAATCAGGAATCCACTAACAATGATAATAAAAACACTGATACTTTAAAAGATAATACATCAATTATACGATTTCACAATAACGTTAAAAATAATGAAATAGTTCTACATTGCAGAATTGTTGAAAATATGAAAAAACTTGACAATAAGATATTATTCCAAGAGACTGGTGTATATGATAAGTTGTGCATGGAATTATATGTAGATTTATTGAAGATAGTTGAAGAATGGGAATATAGAAATAGGGATGATTGGGTTAAACAATGGGGAAATGGTTTTACATCCCAATTATTATTATCTGGGTTTGCATCACCAATTTAGAATGCATTAACTATTTAAGATTAGCCACTTAAGAAACCTAATTCCCAAATACAAATGAACAATTTAAAACTTAATATTCTTGACTGTAATTATAAGAAAAATACAATCACTGTAAGTATATATAACTGATAATAAAAAGTTATGCAGAAAATTTTAAAGTCTTATAGACGCGAATTTAGTTTTACATATTAGCAAATGAGCGTTATATATATATATATATATGTATGTATGTATGTATGTATGTATTTTTGTATATCTGAATTAAAGAAATTTATTCTTTTTTTAAAATTTTCCTTATTGGCATAAACGGTTCTTTAGATTCTGTCAATGATGATTCGTTGGCACCAATACCCAAATTATCGGGGTGAATAAAGTTATTAGGATCTAATTTACTAGTTTTATTATCATCACCTTTATCGTCGTCACTCATTCCATTCCAACCCATTCCACGTAACATTGCATCACCAAACAATTCAACGGGAATTTCATTATATTCTTCTAAAGATGGTATTGTTTGTTTCGAAAAACGACTTTTGTCGTCATTATTTCCATTATTTTCATTTTTGCTACTCTCATCATCTTTACCTTTATCAACATCACTTGGAATCTTAATAACTAATTCCTTTTCTTTTTTTTTTTCTTCTGGGTTGAGTTCAACATTTTCAATATGAGTTACGCGTACCCTTTGTTTCTTGACACTTAATGACTCCTTGACAGTGTCGTCATCTGTTTGAAATACATTATTTAACCTTTTCTTCTTATTATTCTTCTTCTTCAAGCTAATAGAGAAGGAACCATCCATTTTTGAATAAAGCCCTACACACTACAAATCTAATCTTGCTAATAAATATATTCAACTCAAGCCATATAACATAATGAGTGAACCAGCGCACTTAATTCAACAACTGCAGGGTTTTAAATGTACGATGAGTTGAGCTGGCCAACTTTCAGTGTTGTCTTTAGTCACAAACTACGATTTTGTTAATTTGTGAAAATTTTGAAAAAATCGATGAGCTTCAAAAAATTTAAGAATTTTTAAATTTGGAGAGCGATTTGGACAGTTGCAATTGACAATTTTAAATACGATTAGAATGAGTGTATCACCATTAGTTTGCTCCAGTTTTGACTCTAGTGGTCAATATTTATGTTATGTGACCACTGCGTTGGATAAACAAAGAATTTCTGTGGAACCAGTTAATAAATCAACTAGCGATAACATCTTAAATGATAGTTTCATCTACTTAGACAACTCCAACCTACAAATCACCTCCTTGAAATGGTCTCTTTTATCAGACGGAGAAACTAAAGGTGTGTTTCTAGGTTTAAATAATGGTGAACTTTGGTTATATTCTCCAGTATCAAATGAAATAATAATTAAAATCTCTACTGGTAATTCATTTTCCATTAAGGATATAAACGTTTCACATAAAAGTAATACAATTTGGTGTATCGATTCCGATGACTTCTTCTATCAATTTAGTTTGGTCGATTTTCAATTAAAGGCACACTTTAAAATTGATAATTGTTCACAATTAAATAAGTTATTAGTTTTGAATTCCAATGAAATTTTAGTTGCGTCACATCAAATTTTCCTTTTAGATATTGAAAAAAGAGAAATCAAATTAACATACCCAGGTCATATTTCACCAGTAAATTTTTTGAGTTTATTAACGAAAGAATATTTTATTTCTGGTGCTGAAAATGATAGATTCTTAAATATTTATGACATTGAAAAGGGTTCCACTAAATCTGTTTTGGTAGCCCAATCTAGCATTATCAATGTTAATCATGTTGATCCTAATAGCATTGCAGTCACAACAGAAGATGGTATTGCCGAATTATTTATTGATCCATTAATTTCCAATACAAATAAGAGAAGAGCAGTTAAATCTAAACAATCTACTAAGAAAATTAAAGCAGAAAATAGCAATAACAATAACTTAGTTTATATTAATAATGTTATGATTGTTAAAGATATTCTCACCATCATGTACTTACAAAATGCTACCATCCCAATGTTCCAACAATTGCAATGGGGGAAATTAGATAATGAATTTACCATAAAATTAGATTTATTACATAAAACCCTTAACCGTTCAAATGATCATTCCTTATATGGTCAAGATATTGCTGCCACTAAGTCATACACTGAAGGCAATGCAAGAATTACCTCTGGTGATAATTTTAAACATATTGAGGATTTGATTAAGGATTGGGAACAAGCAAACGATGAAAATAATAGAGAAAATGAGGATCAAATAACTGAATCTTTATCAGATAAATTACCATTGATTAGTGGTGGTCAAACTGTAACTAACGGTAAAAAGAAGAGTCCAATGACAGGTACTGTAACAGTTGTTTTATCTCAAGCTCTGCAATCAAATGATCATTCATTATTAGAAACTGTTTTGAATAATCGTGATGAAAAAATTATAAGAGATACTATAATAAGATTAAGACCAAGTTTAGCTGTTGTTCTTTTAGAAAGACTAGCCGAAAGAATTGCAAGACAAACACATAGACAAGGTGCTTTAAATGTTTGGGTTAAATGGTGTTTAATTATACATGGTAGTTATTTAGTAAGTATGCCCAACTTATTGAAAACTTTGTCATCACTAAATTCAACTTTGAAAAGCAGAGCTCATTTATTAGATAGATTATTAGCACTAGAAACACGTTTGGATTTATCTTTGAATAGATTAAAAATTGATGATGAAGAAGATGAAGAAGAAGAAGAAGAAGAAGAAGAAGCACAAGAAGATATAGAGGAATATGTTGAATATAATGAAGAATTAGATGACGCTGGTCTAATAGAAGATGGCGAAAGTGGCGAAAGTGATCTTGATAGTGAGGATGACGACGAAGAAGAAACCGACAATGAAGAAATGGATGAACTTCACAATAAAAAAAGCATTCACAAAGAACCTAAAAATATCGATGAAGATGACGAAGGTTTCAGTGATGTAGAGATGTAATCATCTTCAGTTGTACATATCATATAGAAAATATAGTTAATAAATAAAATTAAATAAAACTGAGATTTTTTCCTTTTAAAGGTAAAAAACAAAAATTAAAGAACTAGTTTAAATCAAGTTGAACGAAAAGAAAATAACAATACCCTGTCATGTCATCTAAAATAGGTCATAGTGGTCTTGCATTTGCTAGAATGTGGCATCATATTGATATGGCAAAAGATCAAAGATCTCTAGGGAGAATTGCATCATCAATTGCACTTGTGTTAATAGGAAAGCATAAACCTGTGTATCATCCAACTCAAGATTCTGGTGATTACATGGTGGTTACTAACTGTTCTAAAATGAAGATAACCGGGAAAAAATTTAAAGATAAAACTTATTGGTCACATACTGGTCGCCCCGGCCGATTAACATTAACGCCAATGGAAACAATAGCAAGGAAAAAAGGCTATGGGGAACTATTGAAGAAGGCCGTAAGTGGTATGTTACCCAAAAATAGACTGAGAAAAATTAGATTAGAAAGACTCAAAGTTTTCGATGGTGATGAAAATCCATATGCAGCAAATGTAACTAAAATTTTAGATCAAGAAACCGATATCATTAGCATGAGAAATCCGTCAGACACTTCTCAGTAAGTAAGAGACTTACATGTATTTAAAAAAACACTTATATAAAAGTACATTTAATAAGATTCTTTGGGAAACATATATTACATTATTTATTTACGGTTAATTAAATATTTATTTTTTTATTCATTATTTATGATTCGTGTTTTATTTACTGATTTTGATTTAAATGATTATGAAAATGAAAATGGATGATAGAGTTTCAAAGCTCTATGAAACTTTTAAAAGTCTTTCTAATCTAATTTAACGATCGGTGT
>PPOC02000518.1:254145-270968 GCA_003709265.2 Grigorovia yakushimaensis | reverse complement strand
TGAAGATTTTGGTTTTGGTAAATCAACTTTATTATATCATTTCGTAGAAGAAAAAATTTGGTTAAATAACGACTTTACAAACAACAAGCGAAAAAATATTAACACAAACCACAACTTCATTACTTCTAAATTTTATGATTCTTCCTTTTGCTCTTCGAACAAGAAACTTGGTGGTAATTGTCAAAGATTGAAAATTTCACAAAAAATTGATAATAATGAAAATAATAATTTTATGATTAATGATAATTTTCAAATTATTAATAATGAACCATATCAAATAGGTAATACTTTAATTTATAATATTAATCAAGATTTAATGCTACCAGGTGACATTATTTCATCCGTTTCATTATCAACAAGTACTTGTACAAAATCACTGTATTTTTTGAAAATGGTTAATTTATTAAATTTATTACCAAATCATAAAGGTTATACTGTTTTTTTACCCTGTTCTGATTCTTGGGATAATTTAGGTTTAAGTTTAAGATATATTCAAAATAATTTTACTGCAATTGAATTAATTATGAAAAATTTAATCTTTAATGGTCTTTATTACACTGATAATAATGAAGAAAATTTAACTTTAACAAATATGTTTGATAAAGATGTCTCTATGCAAATCTACGATCACAAAGACATGAAAAATAACAGAAACGCAAAAAAAAGTAAACACAACATTGATGACATCACTATTTCTTTGGACACTTTCAAAAATAATTTTACAATTAAAAGTTCATCTGATATTTTATTTAACCATGGTGTTATCCACCCAATTAGCGATAGTCCATTACCATTAGATTTAAACATATCGTTGAAAGACTTGATTTACACTACAGGCAATGAAAAATTTTTGAAATTTTTAGAACATTTTGATCAATATGATCATTTCTTAAATGGTAATGAACCATACAGTATATTGGTACCAACTTTATCATCATTAACGAATGCTAATATCACATTGGATTTTAATAAATTAGACCAATTTTTAGAGATGCATATAATATCTGGTAATCAAACATCATTTTTATTAAATTGTAATGGTGACGTTAAAAATGAATTAGGTGAATATTTACACTGTATGTCAGTGTCTGATGATTCACACTATTTAAATTTAAGAGATGGGCTACCGAATATGGTCAGGATCTTAAATAAAGGTTGTACCACTTTAAATAGTCAAGAAGCTTGCGTTTTTTTGATTGACAGACCAATCTCCGTAGAATGGATAAGTAAAGAAAAATATAAATTAAATTTACCTCTACCAGCAATTGCCTTCGGTGTGGTGTTAGGTGTGGTAATTATGTCAACATTGTTATCATGCATATTATGCTTTAGAGTTAATGATTTGAAAAAATACAACGACGATACTGATTCTGATTCTGATACCAACAATAATGACGATCAAAATATCATTGAACATGATCAAAATTCTTATAATACCGATCATTCACAAAATACTAATAGATCGCATTATACAAATGCATCACATCAAAGACAACCATTATTGAATGATTCTGGCGGTACATCACAAAATTACAGATATGACTCAATTAATAAACCCAACAACAATAATTATAATAATAATTTCACTTATAATAATCATGAAAATAATAATCATAACAATAATGACTTCTCCAATTCAAATTATACAAATGAACTTGCATCTGCTGGTTATTCAGTGAATGCGTCCAGCAAACCTATCAAAATGTCATCAAGATGATGTTTTAGCATTACATTTATAAACAATTATATTTTTTCCCTCTATGTATTTAACACAATTACATAAAGCAATATTCATTTGTTCCAACTTTGTCATTTATATCAATTTATTCTTCGATATTTACTCTTTTTTTTTTATTTCTCTATTAGTAAGTAATAGGTCGTTTTATAGTTATTATTATTGACGATACTTTCTTATATTGAATTCTTTATAGTTTATTTAACTTATAAGATATTATTTACAAGAAGTGAAGCTTGCTTATAAGTATTCAATAAATGTTCACAATTACGTCTCTCTTGAGCTAATGTTTCATCCTCTTGTAATAATTCGTCCATAATTGCATCTTTATATAGTTCAGTAACCAATCTATTATGAATAGCTTCTTTACAATGATTAACTAAATGACACATTATTGCTTTGGGTACTTGATCTTGAATCATTTCTCTTACAATTCCAAAATATGATACGATTAATCGTTTTATCAATTCGCATTCTAATTGTTCTCTCTCGGTTAATGTTGATGACATATTAGTTGAATCGCTATCTGTAACATTATCAAGTGTTTCAATATCATCAATATGCAAATTATTAAATATGGAACCTTCCTGGAATTCTGATGAAATCTTTTCAGTTTTGTTCTTTGTCAAATTGTGCAGAGTGCTGTTATTATTATTGTTGTTGTTACTAGAACTTTCCTTGTCCTTACCAAAAAAATAATTCAAAAATGTTTCCTTATCAGTACTACCACCGTTTAATTGAGTGTTGCTACTATTAGTAAAATTAAGGTCATCTCTAAAATTATTGTTATTGGTAGTACCCTTGTTATTATTGTTACCACCGATATTATTATAAGTACCATTGCTTGCATTATCCGAAAATACATTATTGTTCGACGATCCTCTTAACATCGGATTAGAATTAATACTAGCAGTTTCACTATTCTTTAAGGTTTCAATTTGATCATCTCTTCCATTTGAAATTTTTCTAGATTCACGTACATTCTCCTTCCTTTTCTTAATTTCTCTTTCATTTAATATATCAGTCATAACTTCAGTAGCACTTAAAAATTGAGGATGATTGGTATTGATATAAGCTGTATGTATATCAACCAATGATTGAACATAGTCATGGGTTGGACTTAATCTTTCTCTTAAAAGAGTACTTACCACTTCAATTAAAGTATTTCTTAAATTTGGGTATCTAGCTAATTCAGCGTTACTTGAATTATGGCAAATTTTCATTAACTCTTCGAAGACTAATTCAACACAATGTTGAGAAGGTTCTAATAACAGTTTAATTTGTGGTTTAACTAAAAGGTCAAATGCTAATTCTGGGACAAACAGAGTGGCACGTGGACCAGTAGAATTTCTGATGGCGGTTCTTATATCTAAAGCATTTAGATTCAATGTTGGATTTAAACTAGTTAATGATTTGCCAAAAATGTTATTGTATATGTAATAAATTCTAGCACCACCACATAGTTCCTTTGTATTGATATCCATGGAATCACCATCAATAGAAGAAGTGAAATTTTTAGCAAACATGTTAATTAATTGTAATATTAAACCAGCTTTATTTGCTTGAGAAGTGATAGATCCCATATCACCATATGATTGTAATTCTTTTTCAGTTTGTGTTATTAAATTGTTTAATTTTGTTTTAATATCAGGTAATTTGTCTCTGATATGATTCATCAAAGTTTTATTCAAAAGTTTAGCTAAATAACGAGTACCACACTTTTCTGATATTGTTCTATATATAGGATGTCTCTTAAAATAACGATCTTCATTATCTAATGCTTCTTTTACAGTTACATTCAGTTGAATATCTTGTTGTGAACGATTTACTACACCAACAAATCCAAGTTTTAATGGATATAATTTACCCAGAAGTATATCTAATGCATGAGTACCAGAATCCATTAAATCTAGCTTAGTAATCACACCAATAGTTCTTTTGCCTTCAGGATCGACTTCTTTGGCCAATTTTAATGATTCTGAATTAACTAGATCAACATTTGCTGGTGAGACCGCTAAGATTAAACAATTTGGGGCGGCCACATAGTCTAAAATAAGGTTTTTGATTTGTCTCTCAATATCATGTGGTTGTTCACCTATAGGTACTTTTGTAATACCAGGTAAGTCGACTAAAGTTAAATTAAGTACATGAGGTGAAAATATTTTTAAATTAATTGGAATTTTGCTGATACCTTTGTTTTTACCAGCAATTCTAGCTGTTTCAAATTCAATTTCTTTCCTTATTTCATTAAAATCGTAAAATTTGTCGCCAGGTCTGTGTAGAAACTCCCCCCATTCTTCGTGGATATCAGTACTATAACTTGAATGAATCTTGTCCTTATCATTTACTTCAATTAATTCATCAGAATCAATTTCATCATCATTTTTCAAGCGAGGTATATTATTCAATTGTAGTACTAAAGGTCTTCTGGTGACAATGCCTGTTCCTCTAGGTAAAAAGTCTCTACCGACAAGAGTCTCTAGAATGGATGATTTCCCACTACTTTGCGAACCCACTACGGCTAAGATTGGCAAATCTAATGAATCAATCCCACTGGAATACATAACATCTTGTAGCTTGTTTACAGTGGGAATCAAATCCTCTAATGTAGCCATTTTACCAAATGTTTTAAGTCTGCTCAAATTAATCAAAGTTTGCTGGATCAAAAATTATTTCTTAATTAAGAAATTTATTTTGCTTTTATTTTAATTATCTTTCAAACCATCGAAAATCGGGCAAAAATTGCACAAAATGTCAAATTTACCACTTCAAGGTGAGTCTAGAGGTTTTGGAAGTAGACGTCCCAGCCAAAACATTATGAATAGTGATCCTATTGTGAGAAGAGAAAGTACAACTAGTAATACTCCAGGCGCAATTAGTGTTTCGTCATCCATTAGTCACATAGATATTAACAATCCTAATCCACAAGTGGTGGATGTTGTACAACGTCATTTAGCAGATTATTCAAGTAGTTTGCAAACACCTGGCGGTGATATCACTAGAGACTTATATAAATGGACCAATGATAAGAACAACAATATCAATAATAACAATAATCCAATATTATTACAGGAATCCATCAAGCATTCACCTGATTCAAATACTGGATCACAGTTACCTAATAATCTTAAAGGTAATTTTCATAGAAAGAGATCAATGAGTTTTTCTGCTGTATCAACGCATTCAGATGCTTTAAACAGTTTTATAAATAATTCAAGGAAACCATCTATAAGTGGCTTAAATCGTCCTAACATAGACATTAAAAACATAAGCAATAGTTTAGAAACGCAGAGATCGCCAATGTTAATGACTCATGAAGAAATAAGGGCTCCAGGTGGATTTAGAAGAGCATATGTTATGAGAAGACGTAGAAAGAAGCAATTAAAACAGTTACCACCAAATTTTATCACTAGAAACTTTATTGAATTCTTAACCTTATATGGTCATTTTGCTGGTGAAGACTTATCAGAGAGTGATGATGAAAGTGAAGATGAAATAAATTTAGATGACGAAGAGGAAGCTATTGAATCAGAAAACGAAAGCTCTGCACTTTTAGCCACTGGAAGTCATCAACAAGATACACGTTCACAAAGCGGTCATAAGACTACTACAGTGAAAGCAGTTTTATTATTATTGAAATCATTTGTTGGTACAGGTGTTTTGTTTTTGCCAAAGGCATTTCATAATGGTGGTTGGGGTTTTAGTGCATTATGTTTGTTTTTTTGTGCATTTGTGTCATTTTATTGCTTTTTACTATTGATTATTACAAAGGATAAAATTGGTGTTAATGGTTATGGTGAAATGGGTCAGTTATTATATGGTAAAACTATGAAATTGTGTATTTTATCATCAATTGCATTATCACAGGTAGGATTTGCTGCTGCTTATACAGTCTTCACAGCGACTAATCTACAGGTTTATTTCCAAAATGTTTTGAAATGGAATTTGAATCTAGGATTTTATATTTGGTTTCAAGCTTTAGTCTTCATCCCATTAGCATTAACGCGAAATATTGCTAAATTAAGTGGTACTGCATTAATTGCAGATTTTTTCATATTACTTGGCCTTGTATACGTTTATTATTATTCCACTTATTATGTGATTTCAAATGGTGTTGCTACTCAGTCTATGGTTTGGTTTAATAAATCAAATTGGTCATTGTTTATAGGTACCGCTATCTTTACATTTGAAGGTATTGGTTTATTAATACCAATTCAAGAGTCCATGAAATATCCTGAATTATTCCATAAATCTCTTTCAGGCGTTATGATTACTGTAACTATAATATTTATTTCATGTGGGTTATTATGCTATTCAGCATTTGGTAATCAAGTAGAAACTGTGGTATTATTAAACTTTCCACAAGACTCTCCGATAACAGCATTAATACAGTTGCTTTACGCGTTGGCCATTCTTCTTTCCACACCATTACAATTATTCCCAGCAATTAGAATTCTTGAACAATGGACATTCCCTTCGCATTTATCTGGTAAATATAACCAAAGAGTGAAATGGTTGAAAAATTACTTCCGTTGTGGTATTGTCATTCTAACTACACTTTTAGCATGGGGTGGTGCAAATGATTTAGATAAGTTTGTTTCATTAGTTGGTTCAGTGGCTTGTATCCCATTAATTTATATTCATCCGCCATTATTGCATTTCAAATCATTTAAAAACGATTCAAATACATCTAAATGGACTTTATTAATAGATTTATTGATTGTAGTGTTGGGTGTGGTCATGTTAATATACACTAGTTGGCAGACATTATTACTTTGGATCACAGACTAGCATGGTACTAATGCTGGCTATAAAATCATATAAAATAAAAATACAATGAATTAATTTTGTTTACTCAAGTTTAACAAATTTCTAAATATATAAAATTCAGACCACTGGTTCAACACAGATCTATACACATCTGTGCGTGGGTGTGTCTGTGTGTGTGTTGAGACTCTCGACTTGAGAGGCATTGCAGAAAATTTCAGATTGCTTGAAGGAAAAAACGCTTTCTAACCCAATGAGGAAATTCATCTCATCGCTACAATTTTTGGAAAAAATGAAAAATTTTTAAGTGATGAGAGTTTGAATCCTCTACAAACAACTGAGTAAAGATGGCTAAACCAAGAGGTAGAAAATTATTAAAGAAACAAGAAAAGAACGAATTTTTACCACCAGTGGATACACCAGCAGATGTGGAAGATTCTCCAAGCAATAATACCAATCAACAAATGTTTTTTGGTATTCTAGATCGTGAAGAATTAGAATACTTTAAACAAACCGAATCTACTTTATCTATAGACGCATTTGAGTCCACTGAAGCTAAACAACATTTTGTTACTAGTGTTATTGAAGAAGCTAAAGGTAAAGAATTAAAGTTAGTTACCTCTCAAATTTGTTCAAAATTAATGGAAAGATTAATTCTTGATTGTAATGATGAGCAATTAAAATCAATTTTTCAAGCCTTTAATGGTGTATTTTACTTAATGGCTTGTCATAAATATGCATCACACGTCTTAGAAACACTTTTGGTCAGATCAGCTGCATTGGTTGAAAAGGAATTACTAACTCCAAGTTTTGATGCTCAAGAAGGTAATAATGAGGATATTTTTGTTTCAATGGAAAACATGTTTTTATTCATGATTAATGAATTACAACCCCATATTAAAGAAATGATTTCACATCAATATGCCTCACATTCTTTACGTTTACTAATTTTAATTCTTTCATCAAAATTATTACCAAGTTCTACTCAGAATAATTCAACTTTACGTTCCAAAAAATCTAAGATTGCACGTAAAATGGTTGATTTAAAAGATAACGAAGATTTTAATAAGACATATCAAACACCAGAATCATTTAAAATTAAGTTACGTGAAATGTTAAATTCATTATATAAAGAGTTCACCAATGGTGTTACAAATCGTTCAGAAATTAATCCAGCCGTTATAACCAAAATTAGGGAAATTTGTTGTGATAAAGTCGGTTCACCGGTGATTCAGTTAATTATTCAAGTAGAAGGTATCTTTGATCGTGATCGTTCATTTTGGAGATTGATTTTTGCTGTTGGTGAAAAAGATTCAAAGGAAGAATCATTTGTAGAATATTTATTATCTGATCCAGTGGGTTCACATTTCCTAGAAAGTATTACTGGATTTGGTAAACTAAAATATGTTGAAAGACTTTACCATCTTTATATGAAAGATAGAATAGTTAAATTAGCTAAGAGAGATACCACTGGTGCCTTCGTTGTCCAAAGTATGTTAAAACATTTGAAAAGTAAAGATATTAAACAAATCTTAGATGACTTAGTACCTGAATTAAGTATGCTTTTGAACTCCAATATGGATTTTGGTACTTGTATCATAGAAGCAAGTAATAAAGAAGATTGTTATTTAAAGGATCAAGTTATAGAGCAGCTAGTTAAAAAATATTATCCAACTGGATCAGAAAGTAAAAATATTTTGGAAAGTTGTTTACAATTAAGTTCATCTACTTTAGGTAACACTAAAGACGATTGGCCAACTGCTGATGAAAGACGTCGTTCAATTTTCTTAGAACAATTAATTGAATATGATGATACATTTTTAAATATTACCATTGATAGTATGCTTGCATTACCAACTGAAAGATTTTTACAAATGTGCTATCATGGTGTTTTCTCACATGTTGTTGAAGAAATTTTACAAGTCAAACGTGTGGATATGATTAAACGTAGATTGATTTTAAACATTTTATCTGGTGATGTTGTTAATTTGTCTTGCAATGCTTATGGTTCTCATATTGTAGATAAGTTATGGGATTTTACCGCAAAATTAACTTTGTATAAAGAACGTATTGCTGCTGCATTATATAAAGAAATGGACAAAGTTAAAAATAGTACTTATGGTAGACAAGTCTGGAAAAATTGGTCCTTAGAAAAATATGTTAGAAAAAGATGGGATTGGAAACAAATTATTAAAGAGCATGATTTAGAGTTATTCCCAGATTCTAAACCATTGCAACCAAAAAGTCGTGAAGAAAGGGATGCAAAACGTCAAAACCAAGATAATTTCCACAATAACAAATATCAACCAAGAAAGAAATTTCATCAACGTTAATAAATGATACTATGGTATTATGTATGGCATATCAAATGATAAAAAAATTACTCTTTTCTGTTGTTTGTACGTATATATAAATAAAAAAATATAAATTCTAAATTAAATAGGTCAAATAGTAATTAATAGTGTAATATAAGAATAGTATAGAAACTCATATTTTTTCAAAACATGGTTGAATAAAAAAATGCAGAGATAGTTCCTGCTCTGTTGTTTGATTGGGAAGTGATAAAAATTACCAAATATCAGTACCTCTTCTCATAGACAAACCTAAATATCTTGCGACTTCATTAAACGTGTCATTTAATTTATCGTCATTATACAATGATAGCTCTTTCTTTAATTTTTCTTCAGATACGAATACTTCATTAGACAGCTTAGCTTCTTGCCCCTTCTCCTTAGCTAAATTTAAATCTTCTAATTTATCATTAAGAAAAGTATTTAACTCGTCTTGTTCTAATGAACTAGCTGGTAAACATTCGTAAAATTTAGCTAATTTCAATAAGTTTAAGTCGTTGATATTCTTAAAATCTTTGATTTGTTTAGGAAAGAAATCGTAATTAGTTAAATTTGGCGTTTCACCATCTGGATTTGGTAATGGTGCAATAAGATCATCATCATTTGTCTTATGGACATTAATCATTCTTCTTATCGATCTTTCCTCTATATTATTTAATTCAATTTGCAATTCACCTACTAATTGTATAATATCATCGTTAGTGACAAAATCAGTAGTGTCGACAGATTTACTGAAATCTTTAACTTGATTCCTTGTGTGGCTTACTTGTAGTTCAATAACATTTTTCCCAGTTTGAGTTATTATTTTGTTTTGTTTTTGTACCAATAGCTCTAATTGTGTAATCCTTTCTTGTAAATCCTTGGTGGTGGTATCCATATTTGTGTATATTATCTATCCTTATATATATTATATCTTTGATATATTATTTACTTGTACAATTTTTATAAATATTTAATTTTCGATAAATGAAAAATAATTTTAAGAACAAAACAAAGCAATCTGCATCAAACTCCCAAAGAAAGGGAAGAAAGAGGGTGATCAAAATTTTAGACTAGATAAACTGTTAGTTATATTGTTAACATTTACATTCTTACCATTTTTAGCAGCTTTCTTTTGGCGGTTTCTTTGCATAGAAAGCTTACCTTTGGTTACAGAATCTGCAGCATCTTTATAACGTTGAATTTCGTCGTCCTTCTTAGCTAATTTACGACCACCTTGTTCCAATTCATAATTATCTAAGAAATCGTCTAACATTGATTCTAGGTCTGATCTTTCCTTAGACATATCAAATGGTTGATATTCTTCTTCTTCTTCCTCAGCTTCCTCTTCGTAATTTTCGTAACTTTGAATGATTTGATCATATTTGTCATCTAAAATTGTCATAGTTTCAGTACGTGCAATGGCACTAGAACTCATAGAAAACCCTGAAATATCAGACATTGTTCCTTTCTTCTTACGTTGTCTTCTTTTTTGTTTACCAGTAGCATTTTTATTTGAAATAGTCGGTAGATCACCTAAAACATCATTTTCTTCTTCTTCATCGAAATCATGATTCATAAATTCAGCCTTAGAATCAGATAAATCGTCTTCCAAAAATTCATTATCAGAAAGGTCATCTTGCTTATCGAATTTTTGAAATCTTTTAACATCATCTTGATAATCAATTTCTTTCAAATCGTCCCAATTATTAACATTGTCCACAATATTATTATATTCTTCATCTTCATAATTATTTAATTGTTCATCAATGTCCCATTCATCAAAATCATTTATATTACCATCCATTTCACCACCTTCTAATAATTCAGCAAAAATATCGTCATCCCCTTCATCAAACTGTTCAATTTCATTTTGTTCATCATTATTTTTGGAGTTATTCTTAACATTTTTTTTACTTTTGACAACAATATCTTCATTAACCACATATGCATCATCATCTAAGGCTTCTAAAATTTCTCTTAAATCTGGATTCAAATCTGGTTGAAAACCTTTAATTTCGTCAACGATATTTTGCTGATGCGCAAGATATTTTTGCTTGTTATTAGAATTTGAAGCCTTTGATGGTATAAAAAAAGCATCTTTATTAACACCAATAGGTCTTAAATGTTGAGAATAATCATAGCCTGAAGTTGATTTATTGTCAGTAGTTTTAGCACTGCCAATAGCGGCAGTAATATTAGATGGCTTTTTGATATTATTAGATTTACGTTTCTGATTTAAATCATCTACTGGAACCATAATATGTTCAGTTTCATCATCATTATAATAATTTGGATCATCATGATCTCTGTGCACCACAACGAACTTTTGGGTATTTTTCTTATTAAACATTTATTCTATGTAGTAACAATCTCAAATATAGTTAGTGGTGTTGAAGTATACTTTTAATACTTTATCAGCAAAATTATTCTTCCGAGTTGTTCGAATAATTTCAATACTTTATTTAATCGCATTGAAGAGATTGAAATTTTTCAATCGTTTTGAACGGCTCATCGATTCTTTTCCGCTAATTTTAAAATCACGTTTTAATCGCTAATTGCAGAAATTCGATCTGCATTGAAAGCAACGTAGACCCTTTCTTTTATTCACCTTCGCAACTTGGATAGGGCAACTAAATACTATAAACTACCATTTTATCTGTAGTACAAAAAGATTAAAACAAAAATAAATGCTTCCAATCGGAGTCGAACCGATGATCTCCACATTACTAGTGTGGCGCCTTACCAACTTGGCCATAGAAGCTTTGTTGTGTAAGTTAGAGTTAGGTTTTAGTTATATTTTAACATTTCAATTATTAAACAGCATTCTAATTAATCTAACGTTCAATTAAAATAAAATCAAATAAGTTATATTATAGAGTAAAGATTCTATCTTCCTAATCAAGAGGGTACTTTAGAATTAACTGCTAATATTATATTTTATTTAGTTATAATTTATAGAGCAATTATAGAGTAATTATATAAAATTCTATATCTAGAGTTCGGTGTCTTTCTAAAGTTATCACAAAATAATTGTTATTCAAAAATGGTTTTTTTATATTACAAAATTATTCTGTTCGACCTCATGAGCGGTCATTAAAATAATAAAACAAACGATACATCAACTGATAGTACAACCCAAAGGGTCGTACAAAACATTCAATTTACAATACTGTAAATTAGGTAAAATATCTTATCCTCAGCATTGCACTTGAATACCGTACCACAATACTCGCATTCTCTCTTTTAACATTCTTTCTTCTCATTCTCTAAATTGCCGAAATCGGAACTTGTTCGTAAACTTTATTCTCGGGAAGCGCAACAGGATTTTCCAAATTTCGTTTTTCAAAATAATCGAAGTAAATCAAAAATCATGCAATAAATGTCACTAGCTCAAACACATAAACTAAAATAAAACTTTTTAAAATGAATAATTAACAAAGTGTTATAACTCAACGAAACTAATAAAACTAATATACAGTTTGATACCTTCGTAACATTGCATGATTTTGATTAGATCCTTTTAAATTATTAAAACTAGATAAGTGGTATGCTTATTTACGGATTAATAATAAATACACCTTGCCTAGATATGTAGCTCAAATCGTAGCCAATATTTACATAAGTCCCTTTACGTTATATTATGTTTACATTAGATATCGTTATACTAGTAGATAGGTATATTATATATATATTCTTGTAGTTTTCTTCTCTATCTCCTTTCTTCTTGCTTTTCAATAAATAACTTGTTTTTCTAATCAATGTCGCTTTCCCGAACTGATCACGTGAGTTTATTCGTCGTAATTTAGTGTCAACTTACTACATGTGAGAAGAATGTTGCCTGTTTTTAAAAGATTAGGCAATAGGCAATTATGTAGCAAGACACAATTCAAATTGTTGGTGACTGTTCAAAACCAGAGATAAATGGAGATTGTTGGAATATGTGACTACTCCGTTAGTTACATGTTCAGTATAGCCATTATTGCAATATTGCAAAATAAAAATTAAAATATTCGTGTAACCCGGATAACGGTGATTTTTGACAAACAAAATCGTCATATATAATCTAAGCATCTCACATATATAGATATATATAGATCGAATAGAATAATCCGTAAGTTCACATAGCAAGATGAGCAGCTATGGTCAAGAAGACTGCAACTATCTTTAATTATTTGATCAATCTGCGAGATTGAATAGAAATATTTTTCTAGTCAACTATATTTCTAGAATACCATTTTATTTAGCAATTATGGATGATAATAGTTCACCTACAAGAGATAACCACAGTCATCCTGACCATTGCTGCTTATTATAACTTGGATATATACTGGAAGCTCATGGAAGTAGTTCCTTTTAAATTCATTATTTAGTGTATTAGGTTGGATTTAATTGAAGCGACTAAACCTATTTTATTGAAAGTGTTATATAAATATTCTATTAAAGGTGGCACTGTCATCTTAATTTTGTTTTTCAAAATTAAAATGTCACGTGATATGTTTTAATTTTGAGAATCACAAATTGGATCTGTCACTTTCATCGTTTATCGTATTGTGACACCGAAACCATACAACTATTCTTTATTATTCACAATAATCATCCTTAATAATTCCAGCAGTATTCACCTATGGGGCTTAGCAATATATGCATTTGATAATTTCTTCAGTACATATTCTATTCCCGTTCTTGATGGAGTATGCACTTAACTGGGTCTACTAGTTTCTTCAACATACTAATAGTGATTGAATTTATTGTATATGTTGGAAAATGTGACTTATATTTGTTGGAATATAGTCGCTATTGTAATGATATTAAATTATGTTTTTTGCATACGTGTACATCAGCACGTGTTTGGAACCTATTTAAGACAAATCTTTTCTCAGTATTTAATTATATGTTTTATATAAACAGTTTAAAATAAACATTCAAAAATCAGTACTAATTATGTCTTTAGAAGAAAGTAACACCAATGCCAGAGAAAAAATTGAGCCTAATACTCATTTCCCTTCATTCCGTGAAATTTGTTTCAAGTCCTCTATATATTTATGTTTTGGTATAAAATAATTACTATTAGCCACATTAACATCAGTTGGCACATTATCTTGAACGCTCATATTTACTTATAACTATATTCGTTGTTCCATTTAATACATAACATACATAAAATACATATCATAAATCGTACCTTCTTTTATATGATTAAGATTAGAAGTAATATAGAGTTTATGGCGTGTTTGTTTGCCAAATATTAAACTCCTCAATAATCACGCTACAATATCAAGAAAATTAAGTTTAATATTCGTTTAATGGCGGCTAAATTCCAACAAAAACGAAATTAATTTGGAGAATAGCACGAGTACCGATCTTTATATCGAGAAGTTAAAACAACAGATTTCAGTTATCATTACATTAGCAGCTTAACTATTTTATAACTATATATTCATACATCACCCTCATGTAAAAGTACTAATACTAGACAAACTATACTAAAAGTGTAGCATACTCAAGAGAATGATATATTATATTTACCCGCCTTAATAGAAAATGTAAAATGAAATGGAAGAGACACAAAGGAGAGAGTGTGGATAGATGAGAGTTACATATTACCTCGTAAATAGCTTCTAATATAGATAGCTGACCTCATTATAAAACACATCCCTAAATCAAGTACAAGATTAATTAATTATGCTACAAAAAAATCCAAATATTTACATATGCTTCCAATATGTTTGAATGTTAAAAAAGAACTCCTCATAGGGGGCTCGAACCCCTGACATTTCGGTTATCCTTGCTTAAGCAGATGCTTAAAAGCCGAACGCTCTACCAACTGAGCTAACAAGGACGAGTTCGAATATGTTGTAACTAATCGAAGTGACAAAACCTGGCTAATCATGTCGCTTGGTTCAACTAAGGTTTTTCATGTGAGTCACTTGATAAAAGAATTCGCTTATTAATTACTATCAGATAATTGTTTCACATGGTTAGTCATGTTATACGGTATTGTGAAACTATAAATAGAGATGAAATTTTCACAACATCATTTATTTTATACTTTTCTTGTATACTTTATATAGTTTATTTTATATAGAGAGAGGACTTACATTTCTATTCATGGACTGTAATGATCATCCCACCTTTAAAGTACACTTTTTTCTATAAATTGTTGTAGTATTTCTATTCTGGCCATAGTCATTTAGCAGAACTTAACTAAAATACTTGATCTAAACACTTCTGATGAACTTAAATATTTTGTAATTGAATTGACTGATCATCGTGGGTAATAAAGCACTTATTAAGTAAGCACATGACTAGAAGACTTGTTAAACCTTAGCACTTAGAAACAATCTTTTTGTTGTAGGTTGGCTTTCAGGTGCGTCTTGGAACTCGTCTGACTCTAGATATTCGTACAATTGAAACCTCAGATTGACGGATATGGATATATATACTTATGTTACCACAGAAAGTATATATGATAGTATGAGTAGAAAAGTAGACTTATTTCTTGATGATTTTTTATATAATAATTATAAAATAAAGAGAGAAACGTTTTTATAAAAAGTTGAAACAAATGCATCTTTTTATATGTTTTGAAACTTCTATTTCAAAACAATAAGTTCCTAACTTGTATACATATTTCAATTAATAAGCACAATTAATAATTGAATTAATAAGCACAATTAATAAGCATAACTAATAATTCAATTAATAAGCATACTCCATTTTCAAGTTCGGGCCGAAGTCGGTAAGTTGAACCTTGTGACATAATTAGTTATTTTGTGTCACTTCTGTTACAACACTTTTGGAACTCGTCCTTGTTAGCTCAGTTGGTAGAGCGTTCGGCTTTTAAGCATCTGCTTAAGCAAGGATAACCGAAATGTCAGGGGTTCGAGCCCCCTATGAGGAGTTCTTTTTTTAACATTCAAACATATTGGAAGTATATGTAAATATTTATTTTTACTGCAAATACTCTTATCATATTGTAATTAAACGTTGTTAGCGTTAGACTTATTTTAGTTCAATTATTCAAGGAAAATGTCAAAAATTGAAAGAAATTATAAAATAAACCTACATCAATTTGTACGGCTCATCGCTTTTAATCACTTAAAACGATTTTTTAATATTTTTCAGAATTTTTGCAATTAATATTGCAATGAGTGATAAACGATTCAGAAGTGATAGCGAATTATCAGTAATTAGACAGCCGTATTATCCATTTCACTGTAAATATTCAGTTATTCCATTTTGTAATATAATCCACTAATTTGTTTTTTTTTGTTTCATTCATTTTTTTTCTTCATTATTTGAAATATTAATTTGAGGACTCTTTAGCATTGAAGACTATTTTTAGCATTTTACTTTTTTGATAATTCCTAGGCAATCTAAAATATGTTCATTTTAACTTTGATTAGTGATTTAGTTAGAGTACCACCAGATAGATTTCACATTAAGACGATTAATGCTGTAACACATGAATTGAATAATAAATATTGTAATAAGATAATACCACATGTTGGTTTAGCTATATCGGTTTATGATGTATTAAGTATCGACGAAGGTCAAGTAAAACCAGGTGATGGTTCATCATTTATAAATGTTAACTTTCGTATATTAGTCTTTAAACCAGTTGTAGGTGAAATATTGACCGGTTGGATTACTAAATGTAGTAATGATGGTATTCAAGTATCCATTGGTAATTTTTTCAATGATGTATTTATACCAAATAACATGTTATTCGAAAATTGTATATATAATCCAAATGATAATGCTTGGATTTGGTCCATGGACGAAGAAACACAATTATATTTTGATGTTAATGAAATGATTAGATTTAGAGTAGAAAAAGAAGTATTTATAGATATAAAACCTACTGATCCATCTAAAGAAGTTAAAAATACTGAAGATGAAAAGAGTGATGCAGATGCAACAGATAATGACAATAATAAAAATCCCCCACCATATGCATTAATTGGTAGTTGTCAAACTGATGGTAT
>PPOC02000518.1:199536-254124 GCA_003709265.2 Grigorovia yakushimaensis | reverse complement strand
TATTGGTATGGGTTTAGTAAGTTGGTGGGAATAAATGTAAAAATTCTCATAATTTTTTGTCGGTGTCTTAATCTCAAAAAATATTTAGTATTTAATAATTAATAATTAATAATTAATAATTAATATTAAATATTCATTAAAAAAAAGTATCAAATATAAATACATATAGTCTTTCACATATAAAAAATCTTCAACTCTTTGGAATTGAAAATTTAACTAAAAAAAATATTTTGGAAATTTTGAGAATTTAATAATAAGGTGCATATTAAGTGTTATCATCATCAATGAAGTGGAAAAAATTTACCAAAGAACTGTTAATGATAATTCATCAGTTATATTAGATCAACTCTACAATGACAAAGAAATTAATAAACAATTAGTTGATGGATTATTACCAGGTTTGAAGTTTTTACAATTATCTTATGACAGATTAGATAAAGAAGTTCTTAAATCATATGAATCTGCACAGAGATTACAATTAGCATTGAATAAGATCCATCAGTTGTCTACCTTATTAAGAGATTCTTTACTTTATTTACATTTACTGAAATTAATAAAAGATTTGGTAATTGGTAAGGAAGTAAACTTTCAAAATTCGCAAAAATTGGCTATGTTATATCAACAATTACAAATAATTTTACAGAAGAATATTAATTTGAATTCATTGAATGTCATAAAGCAATCACAGACATTATTCTTAAAGGATAATAAGAAAAAATTAATCAGTTTTTTGAATAATCAATTAATAAGCTTATCTATGGATCCAAGTAAAAATATAAAGGAATTGCCAATTTTGTTTAATTCAATATATCAAGTATCACCTATAGATTTCCATTCTGTTTTAAATAAGATTATAATAAATTATTCTAATAATAATTCAGCATTAATTATAAAGACTTTAAATTCAGTTGGTAATTTTGCCATAAATTTAAATGAAGTAATTCATTCAAGTGACAAATTGTATCAAATTGAAATAATACTATCGGAAATTTATATTAATGATAATAATAACAGTAATACTAAATATGATACGCTAAGTAGTAGTACTAGCTTATTGACTGTTTATTCACATAGAAATCATTCAAATAATTCGAGATTTAACAAACCTAAAGATATTTATTGGAATAAAGTTTCTCAATTATTTAAAAAAGAATTAGAAATATCCTTTAATCGTGGTGGTCCAGTCGGAAAAAATTTAAAGAAAAATAAAGATTTACTTCAGGAAGCTATAACTAATAAGATGTCACAAAATAAAAATATTCATAAAGAAAATTTGCAAACAATGTTACAATCTATAAGTATATTATTATGAAAAAAGTAGTTATCTTTAAGAAATGTATATGTCTAAATAAATAGAAGTAAGTAAATGTATAATATTTTGTATAATTTTCAATGTCTTTACCATTATAAAACTTTTGAAGTTCTAAAATTTTTCTTATTTTGAAATTAATTTGTATGTTACATAAGATTATATATCAGCTAATGGATTTAATTTTTCCTTCTTCTTGTTTTTCTTACCACCACGTCTACCAAACTTCTTTTTAATTAATTTTTTAACCATTTTTATTTGATCTTCGCGTTCTTGTACATGCAATTTACCCATTTTTTTAGCTAATCTTTGTTTTTTACCCATTTTTCTTTTTACCTTTATAGAATTTATTTTATTTAATTCAGTAATGGTATCATTATATTCGTTCAAATTTATAACAGGATTCTTAAAATTTGAATATGGCGCCTTCTCCCAAATATCATCAAATGCTATGGCACTTTGTTCAAATTGATGCTTCTCTTCAATAGTATAATCAGCCATATAATAACTCATAGGACGTTCACGCTGTATGAAAAATTCCTTTTCTTCTTCTTCGACTGTTTTGATTTCCACCTTAGTCAAACCTTCAGTAGAGAATAATGAATGATTCTTCTTGTTCGTCTTGTTCAATTTCAATTTCATTTGCATTTTCCTCTGTATCGACTGTAGGGTTAACTTGAATTATCTCAATTTCTTCGGTATCAGCATTTCATCATCACTTGATGAGTCAGGGGTACCATTATTGAAAAGGTCAGATCGTGACACACTATTGGTAAAAGACAAAAATATTAGTTAGTAAATGGTATAATAACGACGAAAAATGGCTATTAAATGCAAAATCTAAACATATAATGTGTAAAAAAAATCACATCAAAGCATAGTGGAAGATATTGAAAATATTGAAAATTTATAATATTTGATATCTGAAGTTTCAAAACAAAGAATAGAAAACCAAATTTGATATTTTTCAACTGAAGATTGAACTAACATAGAAGTAAGCAAATACCGGATGGTACAATATTAATGAAAGTATATCTAACTTGATGTTTTTAGAAAAAAAATACTATATTATTTATATTGATTGAAAACTTCATACTTCAATCAATATCAATTCACATAAAATATATACATTAAACACTGGAAACATGTCCAATAATTTGAATTTCAAAATAAAATAATCGATATGATATGCTAATCGTAAGAAATTTTATTCAAACTATTTATTGATCTTACTCTTTAAGAATTGTAAGAATTCACGATAACCTTCAGTGGTCATTACTTTATCTTCAACCAAATTAGAAGTGGCCCATAATCTTAATGAAGCGACTTCACGAGCAGAAGCATGATTCATTGGCTCACTTAATGAAGCACCTCTAACGATGTATAAAGTTTGATATGTTACAACATCATCATGTTCTCTTATTTTACCAATAATGTTTCTAATTCTTTCATTAAATTCACTACCTTCTACAATTGGTAAATCCTGTTTACCAATTGGTACTTGGAAGATATCATTAATGCCGAAAACGTCTAATACTAATTCGTTAACGGCATCACCACCAATCCATAAGAATAATTCAGTACCATTATCAATTAAATATAACCCATATCTTTCAAAAAGTGATGATGTAGCATTAATTGGTTCTGGTAATACAATTTCACCATTTTCATCAGGTAACCCAGCTTCATCAATCATATCATGTAATGAATAAACTCTTGAATAAATATTTTTAATCATATATTTTACTGGCATTGATTCTAAGTAGTTTAATGCAGCTGCTCTGTGATCACTTGGTACAATACCAGTTCTGAAAGCCATATGTTTCTTTAATGAATGCATTAATAATGGTAACATCTTTAAATTAGCACATAATCTTAATGGTGTACCACCGGCAGTATTTGATACAACAATTTCCTTCTTATAAGTACCTAAGATATCTTGAACAGATCTATCAATTAAATCTCTAGCTTCATCTAAACTAGAATTAATTGCCTTTGAAATTGCCTTTTGAGTGAAAACGGCAGTTAAAGCTAATTGATCAGCAGAGGCATAAATGTCAGCAATGGATTCAGTAATCGGAATTGCCATTGTGATAACTCTAATTCTACGTTGAGCAGTATTCAATGATAATAAAGTTGCCACTTGTAAATAACAATAATCACCGTTTAATGTTTCATCTAATGTTAATTCAAAAACATATGATTGATCTCTTGGCATTGTTGAAAATGCACATAAATCGGATGATCTGTTGAAGAAATGACCATAAAATGTACTTGTTCTAACACCCATGGAACCACGAGCTCTCATAACAGTTTCAGTTGAAAGATCCATTGAGAGATGTTTGGAAAATTCTTTAGTAAATTTAGTGACATCAGCAAAATCAGTTGCAGTGAAACCAGGGTAGAAATGAGTTTGACCACCGGTGAAATGCCCTAAATTAGATAATGTTGCTACATCCATGTATTCATTAGATGCTAAGAACATGTCAACAGAAATTTGAGCTTTACTACAATCAATTGTGAAAGTCTTATAAAATGAATCTTGACAAGATAATAATTGTGATGATTCCTTTGGTGTATTAACAACACCAGATTCATTTCTCTTTTGTAATTTACCAATACCATCATTTGGTAAAGTTGATGAAACTACTATAATTTTACCACCAGTACTTTTAATTAAATTGAAAGCAGATTTTAATGAAGGACCTAGGGCGAATTTATTCATAACATTAAATTGGAAAATCTCTGGTATCTTAGATAATAAAGTTTCAATATTTTTTCTACAGCTGCTTAATGGAACCAAAAGTGAATTTGGTCTTGGTAAAAATGGTTCATCTATGTCACAAATATCCATCATTTGAATATGTTCACTTTCATCATCATTTGGAATATTGAAATAATGAATTGCATTATCCACACATAAGATTGAAATTCTAGTTCTACCATCATGATTTGGTAAGAAATCTAAAGATTCTAATATTGATCTTGTTGTAGTAGCCAATAAACCATTTTTAATTGCATTTTGTTCATTTCTATCATATTGATTAAGTTGTGAACCATCATAAGAATGATTAAATTGCATTGGTATATCATTAGCTAATCTACAAAAATTACATCTCCAACGTCTACCTTGTTCAGAGAAAATAACAAATGGATTATATGAACGACAACGACGACAACGAACAACACAACCATCTTCAGTTAATGGTGGTGGAATGTTGATAAGGTCTAATAACAACAGCTAATGGCAATTTAGTTTTTTTCAATAAAGAATTTGTCTTTGGAATTGCATTCAAAGTACATCTCATATAATCAGGAGATGAATTAGCAGATTCACTTGGCACAATCATCTTTTCAGGTGGGATTAATAAAGGTGGTGGTGGTAAACTTAAATCTTTAATTGGTGGTGGTAATTCGACTAATAAATCAACTGGATATAATTGATTCATTGGTTTAGTACTATTAGTTTGTGAAGATGGAATCATTGGATTTTGTAAAGATTGTTGCTGTTGTTGACCATAATAACCTTGGTTAATGGGGTTACCACCCATATTCGGAATATTAGCATTTAATTGTAAATTGTTCATAGCATTTGTTGTTTGATCCAGTTGTTGATTGATTTGTTGTTGAGCTGGAGTGAAAACGGTAGCATTATTAACATTCCCATTTAATTCACCATTTGGGTAATTGGCGCCCATTTGTGGAGTATTAATCTGTTGATTGTACAAGACATTTGGATCTTGATTCAAGATTGGTATTTGACCCTGTGGTAAACCTGGAGTATTGTAATTATTCCCCTGAGAGTATTGGAATTGTTGTTGCGGATAAACACGCTTCTTTTGATGAGACATGGTACTCAATGCAAACAGATAAACGTTTCTTTATTATTCCTTAGAAGTGAATTGGAATTCTCCATTTATTTTGTTTGCAGGAATTAAATATTCGTGTTAACTTCACCCGCCGGGTAACATCTCCAATGTGAATCTCTGCTGGCACCTGTGGCCACTTACATGGCGTCCCCCAACCATCTGATGTGTCTGTGGTGCGTCGGTGGTCTCTCTGCAGTATCCCGTTGCCCATTGCAACATAATATTCTGCTAAAGCCACGCTAAACTGTTAAATCTCTTGCATTTCCTTTAATATGATGCCTACTTGTTTAGTACGCAAGGTATGTACCGGTCTATATATTTATCAACTATCACTGTCTCTCATCAATTTAGAACTACTAGGTGGCACATTGGCATGCCTCGAGAGTTGTGTTTGCTGTTGTGATTCTAAAAGACTAACGGGTTTTAAAAGTGTCTTTCTACTCAGATTCGAAATAGAACTTGTCGTGCTGTCATAATGATCATTATATGGATTTGTTTCCTTATCATGCTCACTGTTTTTGTTACCGTTGTTACTATTAGCATTATTGCTATAATTGTTTTCATCTTCCTTATGTCCATCAATAGAAAACATTTTCAATGAATTAGTAGTACTATGTAATTCATCATTTTTATTAGACACTACTACCGCTACTGTGCTCTCTCTCAAAATTATTATTCAAAACATTGCGTGATGATGATGCCACTGATGATGATCTACTTGGCGTCGTAGGTATAATCGAATGTCTTTTCTATAAACCAGGCCCATTTCACAGTATTCAATTCAGTTTGTGGCACAACATGGAATTTATCATCAATTTCATCATACTGATACAATGTCCATTTGATACCGTATGGCATGGGTTCTAAACAATAAACACAGTGTAAAGGTATATCTAATTGTGTTACAGCATTGAAATTTAAATTCATAAAATAGCCCAATAATGCTCTAGCGACAACACGATGTGTAATAATTAATAAATTATCCTCAATTCTTTCAATCTCTGTAATTACTGTTCTTAATCTATTAATAACATCTAAATACGATTCACCGCCAATACCGGGGTATCTATATCTTAATTTATCATTTTGTCTTTTTTCAAATTCAACAGGGAACCTATCTTCAATCTCTTGAAATTTTAAACCTTCAAAAATACCAGCATTAATTTCATCTAACATTCTCATTTGTTTTATTGGATACTCATAATCATCAAAAAATTGACTAGTTTCGATTGATCTTTGTCTCATACTTGTCCAGATAAAGAAGTCATTAATTCGTTTACTCATGTTATCACTTTCAATCATATCTGAATATTGTTTTTGAACATATTTATCTTGCTGTTCTTTCATAAACTTGGTTAAAGCTTTTGCATATTTTTCACCTCTACTGGTTAAATTTGAATCACCACCAATGATACCTTTCACGTTATTTTCACTTTCACCATTTCGAGTGATCCAAATTTGTCTGTATGAAAGATTAAAATTTAGTAAATAGTAAACTGTCTGTGATGCTAAAAAACCTTCAATCTTATATGAAACTAATTTTTTACCAATATCAATCATCTTAATGTATTGCAATTCTTCCTCATCTTCAATTTGTTCATATGCAGCAATATAATTAATCAATCTTTGTTTAAAATCAAATAATGAGTCTTCTGGATTCTTGCCCTTATAATCTGGACCAAATAATTTTAATTTAATATTATTTTTATTATCCGTACAAATAGACTCCAAAAATAAGACATACGTCTTAGTTTTGTATGGCTTCATCTAATGTATCCATAATTTGAGTCTTAATTATAAAAGATTTACCGGTAGCTGGTAAACCAACCATGACAATAATTAGTTTGGAACCTGGTTCCTCCTTAGAGATTAATCCATCAGGCGAAATCTGTGTCGGTGTTCTCTTTAATATAGGCACGGGTGATACTGATCCACTATCAGAACTATAACTTGTCAATTCCTCACTAGACTTAGCTACCGAAGAATTAACGAACGACATTTTGTTTAAACGTTCCTTTACTAAATTATGACGCTTGAACCCATTAGTAGTTTTATTTAGTTTAGAAACATTATCAGTATCATGATCATCGTCTCCCTTACTGTGATTTACCTCCAAGATATCGCCCAACATATTGTCCATATTCGAACAAGCAGCTTGATTCAAATAGATGGAACTATTCTCGGGTGATGCAAAGGGAGTATTGTTTTGTGATGAAGTTGGTGAATTGACAGAAGTAGCCATAGGTGTGTCACTCAGGGGCCTTCTTTGAAACTCTGGTAGCTTGTTGGTATCGACAGCATTGATCACTACAGTTTTCTTGGTCATTGTTTGCCTGTTCTTCACACTGTAGGGTTGTTGTTATGTTGTTTAAACTGATGTGTTACCTTAATTTGCAAACTGCAAAATAAATTATTTAGAAAACATTGAATTGCAAAGAACATCAACAATTTGCTGCAGTGGCCACCATTTGCTATGATATTGACCATACTGTTTGTACAGACTGCTGTAACCTTGTTCTTAGTCTTTTTGAGAACACACTCGGCGAAGAAAACGCTGGCCAAGTCGCCAACTGGTATACGTTCATGGCTAAGAGCTCAATTACAAAATGGCAAAATCGTTGACGGATTGACGTGGAACACTGGTGCTTTGAGGAAGGAACTTATTAAACAGTGGGCTAAAAAACCATGTTTGTATACTAATGCAGGTGACAGAAGCATCTTACCTTGGGACTCAGTTGAAGAAATTGATCATTTGAAGAAACTTCTAGATGAAGGTAAAAACAACGGCAGCGACAAGAGTGAACTGAACTCTCAAGATATAAGTTCAAAACATAATAAGAATAACAAAACCATAAGTTCTTTGGAAAGCCGTAGAGACTACTTTAAATCACGATTTAGATAATATCGTTGCTATCTATACTGGTGATTTAAACATTGATTCTAACATATCTGAATTATATATACTTAAAGATGTATGATATATACATGATTTGAGTTTGGTTAACATAGTTAAATTTTAATATTACATATTTTCCTTAATTCCTATTTCTTTTTATAAATGGCTATACTGTGAGTATAAAAATTGTTCTTGTACTTTTTTCCTTGGTATAGTTATTTTTTTCAAATGTTATGACTAGTCAGTCAATTACAAGATCGAGCTGTTAACCTATTTATCATCAATTGTATCAATGATTAAACTTGGTATATTATCTTGTAATTGTGAGTCATTAGTATCAGGTATCGACGATGTTGTATTTGTATGTGTTGTTGTGTCTAATTTTTGAGTTGAAAAAGAAACATTTTCATCCAAATAAATATGACTTCTTGAATTATTATTAGAAGCAGTACTCGATATGGCAGTAGAACTGTTAAAATCTCTACTTTCACGTTTCTTGTTAATACTACCTTTAAGAGAATTATTTGTATTGATCATTCTGGGTTTACCATCTTTATCTAAATTTAATTTATCCATAATATATTTACTCTTTTCTTGACTATTATTGAAATTCGTGAATTTTTTCAAATTATGAAACCAATTTATCATTGTTTCGTATGAATCACATTTAAAGACCCAATTATGACCACGATGAATGATACCATTTTGTTTTGCATGCAATATAAATTTATGGTCACTTGATTCCTTCTTAGAATGTTCAGCCACTGAACAATCATTTAATGAAAGTGACATAACTGGTACCATATCTTTCTTACGATCACTTGATTTAAATTCATGTAAAAAATTTGGTGTTAGAACATAAAACCCACGAGAATAAGATTTTAAAAATTTAGATCTTCTCTCTAAGAATCCTGATTTAATTTCATATGTCATAGGATCAAATTGATATTTGTACACAATTTCTTTAAATTTTCTCATGGGTAAATTTGGTGATATAAAATTATTATCTCTTGAAATGAAATTATCCCATTCAAAATTTGGATCTTTATTAAAGAATCCCATATCTAATTTTGAAATTAAAATATCGAAAACTAATTGTGCTTCTTGACCTAACATACGTGCATAGATAGTTATTGCATTTTGAACCTCCATGACAACAACTTTTTCTAATTCTGCACCACTATTTTGTAAATTATCGAACGCTTCGTGTAGAAAATTTTCCTCCATTATTTGTCTTTTGATTTGTTTATCTAACATTAATTTTGCTAAATATGGATCTAATTTAGGAATATTATTATATTTAATATCTTTTATGGAATCAATATATTGTTTCAAATCATTTTTAGTTTGATTTAATTCTTTATTACAATTATTTTTAAAATCTGACTGTAATGATTTAATTTCCTTAATTTTAATTAATAAATCATTTCTCAATTCTTGTAATCTAGGTATAATTTCATTTGTCAATTCTTTAGATGATTTAGATGCAACTGATGCTAAAGTTGTATGATACTGATTTAAAATAGTGGGCACATCATGTATTGAACCATTGCCTAATGGTAAAAAAAAATTCTGGACAGATTTATTTTCATCACTTAAGTTATTATTACCATTATTACCACTATTAGAAATATAAGTACCATTTTCTATATTGAAAAATGGGAATTGAATGGCATGAGATAATCTTAATTCTAAAATTAAAGAAATGAAAAAGAAGTTTTATATATATTAATGAAGCAAAAACAATAATTCAAATTAAATTAAATTGGATGCAGGATTTAGCGTATTTTTTTTTTAAAAAAAAAAGTTTGAATGCGATGTAAATACGTATTCACTTAATGTTGGCGTGTTGAGGGAAAGGTTAGCAATATTAATTATTTGAGACAAATAATTATATTATAATAATAGTCAGTGCTATTGATAGAAACAACAAATCTAGCTGTAAAAATAAAAAATTTTCTTAAAAAAATTGCTGACTAGCAGTTCAATCAATTTTACCCTTGCAGAAATAAATAAATAATTAATTAATTCTTTTATGATTCAAAAAAACTTCCAGAGGAGAAAAATGGCATTTTAGGGTTTTGTGCGAAGTGAAAGTGGCTGTTTTGTGTTGGTTAGGGTTGGAAACTGAAACGTAACCACATATTACTAATCATTGAGCACGGGCAGTGTTTCTGCCACGTGCCTTCATCGGAAAAACACGGAGACTTGCAATGTAATTAATGCAACCTTCTTCCACAGCTCGTAGGGCTGCAAAAAATGGAAGATATTAATAGTTAGGGTTAGGGCTAGGCTTTTAAAGATTTTAGGGTTGTAATTATGCTATACCAGCCATTTGCTGCTGAAGTCTCAACTTTTATTTACCATCTGAATTTTAACTAGCATTAAAAATAGAAACCACCATGTGCATCCATGTCTCATATGGAATTTTCATATAATTTCATAAGTTGATTAATTTAGTGTAATTTTCTTCTAGGAAATCTCTATTCTAATGTTTCAAATTTTTAATCATACTTGAACAATATATTTCAACCATAACAGCCAAAACCTAAATGGTTTCGATATATTAAAGAAACATTATTTCACTAAAAACACAAGAAAAAGAGTATATATGATTAATATGGATAACAAAAACTTTATCAACTGGGATAGGCTACTTTCTCCAAACGACCAGACTAAAGAAACGGAGAAAATAAATACAAAATTAGGTAAATTGACGAGATTAGCCAATCTGAATAAGTCATTTAAATATAAAAATTACTCATTATTCAGAAGAAAAAAATATCACAGTAAAAACAAGAAAAGAAACAAGAATTTATCAAATACACTTGATACAATCGCTAAATATTCCACTGAGATAAATCAACCGATACGATCAAATTTAATTTTATTAATTATTTGGTCCATTTTGTTTAACTTAATATTATATTTTATACTGAAAATTTTAAAAGAATCACAAATTACAATTAAAATTTTTTTTAAATGGAAATTTATGACAAGTTTAATATTAAATTTCTTAAAATTGTTAAATGGAACTAAGACAAATATTTTTGGCAAATCATTTATTTATAAAATAATAAACATTTTCTTGTTTTAATTCAACTCTTAGACAATTAGGTACTTGCATTACGTTATAGAACATTCAATCATTTAATTCTAAAATTATATATTCTTCATATTTAAAAAAACTCAACTTCAGAATAAAAAATTATGTTCACATTTATTTATTTATCTTTTTTTTTTTTTCAAAAAGGGAATTTTATTGCAATTCACCAAACGTTCCAATAAATTTAATATTGTTTTCATTTGCTTTATTCTGCTTAAACCAACATCATTAACCAAAATTAATGTTATCATTGATTCAACAATTCAACAGATTTTTAATGTCCAAATCAATGAATAAAATTAAACCAGCTGTTCCCACTAGCACTGGCAATAATAATAAAATTAAATTACCACCATTTTTAGAAGCTAAGAAACCCAAAATTTCACCTGAAAAGGATTTTTCTACTTTATCTAACTATAATTCTTTTAAAGTTAACAATACAATTTTTGATTGGGAAATTGATTTCAATAAAAAATTGGTTAAAGGTTATATTAATTGATAATGAAAAATTTATTAAATTAGATACATCTTTCTTGAAAATTGATAAAGTTAGCATTAACAATCACAACATTGTTAATTTTGAAATAAAGGATAGAATTGAACCTTTAGGTTCACAGTTGATTATACCATTATCAAACCTTAGTGAAAAAGATAATGCTTTTGATTTAAAGATTGAATATGAGACAACAGAAAATTGTACAGCCTTACAATGGTTACATGCCAAAGATGGTAATCCATACGTTTTTTCACAATTAGAAGCTATCCATGCACGTTCATTGTTTCCTTGTTTAGATACACCATCAATCAAATCAAAATATCAAGTTAGCATAAGATCAAAGTTACCAGTGGTTTTTTCAGGTATCGAAATTGAAAACACTGATAAATCTAGTGATGAAGACTTGAAAACTTATAAATTTACACAAGATGTTCCAATTCCATCATATTTGATCGGTATTGCATCAGGTAATTTGTTATCAGCTGAGATTGGCCCACGTTCTAAAGTTTATGCTGAACCATCACGTATCAAAGATTGTCAATGGGAATTTGATGACGATGTGGAGAAATTTATTGAAGTGGCTGAAAAATTAATATTTCCTTATGAATGGGGTAGATATGATATTTTAATTAATGTTGATTCATATCCATATGGTGGTATGGAATCACCAAACGTTACATTTGCTACACCAACTTTAATTGCATATGATAAAAGTAACATTGATGTTATTGCTCATGAATTAGCACATTCTTGGTCAGGTAATTTAGTAACAAATTGTTCATGGAATCATTTTTGGTTGAATGAAGGTTGGACTGTCTATTTAGAAAGAAGGATAATGAGTTTAGTTCATAAAAATGATTCTGTAAGACATTTTAGTGCTTTAATTGGTTGGAATGATTTACAGGATTCAATTAATTCAATGAAAAACCCAAATAGATTTTCCACTTTAGTACAAGATTTGTCAGATGGTTGTGATCCTGATGAAGCTTTTTCATCCGTACCATATGAAAAAGGTTTTAATCTTTTATTCCATTTAGAAACCAAGTTAGGTGGAATACAAGAATTTGATCCATTCATCAAATTTTATTTCAGGAAATTTGCGTATAACTCATTAGATACTTATGAATTTTAGATACATTATTTAATTTTTATGGTGGTGATGAAGAAAAATTAAATATTTTAAACAATATTGATTGGGAAACATGGTTATTCAAACCTGGTATGCCACCTAGACCAAATTTTGATACTTCAATGGCAGATTCTGTTTATAGATTATCTAATGAATGGGTTGAAAAGAGTCAACAATTTAAATCTCTGGAACAATTCAAAGGGTATTTCTGTTTGGACGATATTAAAGATTTTAATTCAAACCAAATTGTTTTATTCTTAGAGACCTTAGTGCAAATGGGTAATGTTGATAATAAAGAACATAAGATTATATGGTTTGAGAATAAGATTGCTTTAGAAGCATTGTTAGATATATATGATGATATTAAGTTAGTTAAGTCAAGAAATGCAGAGGTTATCTTCAAATTATTTAAGTTACAAATTGTAGGTCAATTAAATGAATATTATATTAAATTAGCTGATTGGCTTGGTACTGTTGGTAGAATGAAATTTGTCAGACCTGGTTATAGATTATTAAATTCAGTGGATCGTCCATTAGCTTTAAGAACCTTTGACAAGTACATGGATACATATCATCCCATTTGTAAGTCATTGGTCAAGCAAGATTTAGAATTATAAAAAAAATATATAGATTGCTAAATTTATATATAGTAGTTGACTAGGTAACTTGATTACACTTATATCTTTAGCGCTATTAGTAATCTACAAATACTAGATACTAATTACATAAGCCATTCTTATGTAATTGCTTACGCTAATGTATTACCTCAGCAATGCTGACAATTCTGCAAAACGCGTCGAAATTCACGTGCCACAACGATATTCACTTTCTGCAAAAAAAACAGAAGACAGCAAACAATTTAATCAATTTGATCCACCGAATTCAAAATTCAAACAAATATAAATAAATTTAACTTTTTTTAATTACTCCCTCCGATTATTACTTATCTGTTTAGAATGAATCACATTGCCAATATTTCAGTATGTGTCAAGATATGATCCCTCGCTGAATTTCATCCTTACAACCAATATGAAAATATCAAATCTTTATTTTTGTGTGCAGTCTCTTTTTTCTCAAGATGGTTAACATGAACTTCAATGCTTGTAGCTTCAAAAACCATTCAAGAAATTCTAGAATAACCCAAAGAATAGAATGTAGATTTTTTTATTTGTGTGTGTATTAACATGAATTGTTTTTTTATGTCTCGATATACTAACAATCAATTATTTCAATTTTTCTTCACTTAATATTTTATAATTGAATATATGGTTAATCTTTTGAAAATTAAAGGTCAAAGCCTTCTTTTCCTTTTTTTCACCTCCTTGTGTCCATCTCTTCAATTATCAATTAATTAACTGATATGATTCATTTACTTGTATCAATAACTTTAGTCATTATCTCGTTTCACTGAAAATCTATCCATGGATACCGTTAAAGAACAATTTGAACAATTAAAGAGTAAAGTTTCTACTATACGTGCACCAGCTGAATTTTTCAATGCTAAACGTATTTCCAAACCAAATAATTTTATTGATTTACAATCTAGAATAAGTTATAATTTATCATACTATTCAAGTAATTATATTACAATTATTGGGTTATTAAGTATTTATACTCTTTTAACTAATTTATTATTATTATTTGTATTAGCTATCGTTATTGGTGGTGTAACATTTATTAATAAATTAAACGGTGAATCATTGGTTTTACCATTCGGTTCATTTACAACAAACCAATTGTATACCTATTTATTATGCGTTACTATCCCATTAGGTTTCTTAGCTTCACCAATTTCATCAATGTTATGGTTAATTGGTGCTTCATCTTTCACCATTTTCACACATGCTGCCTTATTAGAAAAACCAATTGAAACTGTTTTCGAAGAAGAAACTGTTTGAGTTAATTCTCAATCAAAAGTTTAATTTAATTTATTTTAATTCAGTTCAATTTGGTATAATTTAATATATATAATTATAAATATAAATATAAGTATAAGACTATCTTAAATATCTTAAATGCTTTATATTATCTAAATATATATGTAAAACTTTTAAGTGCATACATGTAATATAAGTGCTGTTATATTTTATTACAACATGGCTTGATACTCATAAAGCAAACCTTAATACCCAAACAACCAAATGTTAACTCTCTTCTAAGCCTTCGAATTTTTACATTTTCAGTCTCAAATTATCTTTTGAAAAAAAACATTTAATTTAAAGTAAAGCAAGTTTGATAAATGATAAACTAATGCCATCAAACAATGATAAATTGATTAGGCTGCTCTTGGATAATTTGTTTGGCACCGATATCAATTCAGTCGATACCACTTCAAGTAATGATAATAAAGATAATAAGGGTTTAAATGAAAGTAATGGCACTACTCAGGCAAATTTAAAGATTCACAAAAACATCAATAATGATGCTAATACGAGTACAAATTCAGATGGAAACAACAGTGATCAAAGTAACAGTTTTAAGACAGTTCACAAAGTTATTGATTTGAAAATTGAACAAGAAAGAACTAAACAACAGTACTACAAATTAGAAAATATCAATAAATCAATTGAATTGGTTAAATTTGTTTGCAATTATGGTATACCATCACAACATTTAGTTAGACTACTAAATACTACATCTGTAATAATAACAATTCATTATCTCCATATAAGTTTCCATCAGTCAAGACTAATAATAGTGTAAATAATAATTTTAATAGCTATAATAATAATACCAATAACGGAACTAATAGTATCAATAATATCAATTTTAACAAAAATAATATTAATAGAAAGAATGGTGCAAATAAACAAGATAATTCATCTAAGAATAGTTCAGATGATAATGATACTTGTTCTGAAGCAAGTAGTACAAGAACCACTACTAATTCATCACCAGCAAAATTTTCGTACTATAATAATCGTCCACAACATACCAATACTGTTGATAGATTATTAAATACTTAGACAATACGAAACAAGTAAAAAGAAATTAATAAATAAATATCTCAAACATAACCAATCCATCGTTTGGTTTTTTGCCTTCGTTCCACGAGCATTATGCTTTTTTATGCATAATGTATCCATATTGTGAATGGTTTCATTTTGATCTACCTTGTTATATTTTATTCCAAAACTAAAATTAAAAAAAAAAACTGTTAATATACCGATTTGACCAAAAACTTAATTTAATAATGGCCTTATTTTAAGATAAAGAAAACTATTTTTTTGTTTACTAAACAACTCGTGATTTGATAGTAAAAATAAAGTTCAAATCAACACTAATTTTTTCTTCTTAAAATCACTTTGATTAAAGGCCTTTACCAAAAAAAAATATACACTTTTCAGATACATCTAATACATATACATCTTCATTAATTACATCATTTAGTACATTTCTTATATAATACAATTGTTTTTCTACTAATTTCACATTAGTAAAAAACTAAATTGAAATCTCTCTAGGCTTAGTCGAATTTGATTATTTTGCTTTCAAAGACTTCATTTTTTTACTCCAAGCATATCTAATTGCTTTGACTATACCAGCGGTAAATAAACCTTTCAAAGTTTGTTTAACACTTATCAATCTAATTAATCTTTCTAATTTTTTAATACATTTGTTTATCTCTATATTGTAATCTGGTGGCACTTTAACAGTATTATTTATGGTAAACTCGCTCTCGCTAATTTTAAATTCATCATTAGTATTTTTTTGTTCTTGATTTTGGTTTTCATTATCTAATTCAGTTGACGATAATCTTCGTGTCAAGATAGGTTTATAATATTTCTGAAAATTTATTATATTGTTCATTACAATATTATTAACTTTGTTTGGATTTTCAACACCTAGAGTGTATCTAATATCACCTAAATAGCTCAAAGCAGTAATTTTCTTATAAAAATTCAATTCCCTTTCTTCTTTGTTACTACTAATACTCTTGAAATTTTTGTCTTTTGCAATCATTTTTTCAGCTACAGTGGCAACATTTAGCAAATTTATTTGATTCCAATGAAGTATTTCATTTGTGAACATTAAAATTTTGACAGGTTTTTGTAATCTTCCAGCTAAATAAAATGTGTTCCATTCCTTCAAATCTTTAATCAATAATTTCTTAGATATAATACCATATTTAATCTGACGTTTATTTATTTCAATATATGGATTAAAATAAACACCAGCCCCCCAATTTTGAAATTTATTAATTATATTTACACCAAAATATCTTAAAAGTGAATAATCATTAGGATTTAATTTTAAATTCTCTTCATGAAATTTTAATGTGTCATTAACCACCAATATTAAATCAATTTGCGGTTTGTCTTCATTTATATCTAAGGATTTGGTTTGTTTAAACACACCAGAACCATATCCAAAAGCAATATGGACCCCAATTCCTTGTAGATAAAGAACCATAGTTTCTTAAACTCAAAATTTTACTAGCTTGATTTTTTTTAATACTTTTATTAGCTAAATGTGCACATCTATGAGAAACAGAAAGTTGCATGTTTATCATTTCGGATTCCAAACCATATTGTTGAAACTAGACAAACATAGTCTAGACATGTATAGATAGCTGAAATTTAGGCTAAATAAGTTCCAACGAACAAATGCAAGTCAATGCTATCGATTCTTCTTAATTGAATGTTTTATCATCAGGCGATGAGTTTAATGAAAAAATATTTCCATCTGGAAAATTATCTAATTAATCATTAGAAATTACACTATTTTAAACGGTGCAACAAACATTTAGTTCACTCGAATCCAAACATGTCCAAACCTCCAGCTAAACCAAGAAGAAGATTTGTAGGTTCCAAGAAGGTAAATGCTGATGGTTCTGGGACAGTACTTACCACTGAAAAAATTTCAGGTTCGGAATTAGTGCATAAACCCAAAAATAATGTCGCTGCCTCAAGAAGAACAATTACTCATATTCCAGATGATATTTTGAATGATAAAGAATTAAACGAAGCTATTAAGTTATTGCCTAACAACTATAATTTTGAAATACATAAAACAGTTTGGAACATTAGAAAATTTAATGCTAAGAGGGTAGCATTACAGATGCCAGAAGGTCTATTGATATATTCTTTATTAATTAGTGACATATTGGAACAATTTTGTCAAGTAGAAACTTTAGTTATGGGTGATGTATCATATGGTGCTTGTTGTATTGATGATTATACGGCAAGGGCATTAGACTGTGATTTTATTGTTCATTATGCCCATTCATGTTTAGTACCAATTGATATTACTAGTATCAAAGTCTTATATGTTTTTGTAACAATTAATATTAACGAAGATCATATTGTCGCTACTTTAAAGAAAAATTTTGATAAGGGTTCCAAATTGCATGTTTGGTACCATTCAATTCAATCCTGCCATTCACAGTTTGAAAGATACATTATTAAAGGATGAAGATAACATGATTTACATCATTCCACCACAAATCAAACCTTTATCTAGAGGTGAAGTCTTGGGTTGTACTTCTGAAAAACTAGACAATTCACAATTTGATGCAATGGTATTTATTGGTGATGGTAGATTCCATTTAGAATCTGCAATGATACATAATCCTTCTATACCTGCTTATAGATATGATCCATATAATAGAAAGTTTACTAGAGAACGCTATGATCAAAAACAATTAGTAGAAATTAGATCAGAAGCCATTCAAACTGCCAAAAGCGGTAAAGTTAACCAGTATTCTCAAACAATGCCTTGATTTGTAATTGTTGCATATTTTTTCTAGACATTTCTAATTTGTCATCAATATCTTTAAGTATTTGTTTCCCTGTTTCTCTTTTAATTGATAATCTTGTTTTAATTAAGTCAAAACAATTTTGTTAAAAGAGATAACTTAACTGCTTCATTTTTTTTTGCCAAAGGAAATAATTTTTCAATTTGTTTAGTCAAAATATTTTTAAATGGGTTTTCAATAGTTCTATTTATGAAATCATCTGATATTATATCTCTGTCGTCTTCATTTGGATCAGAACTTGAAATATTTTTTTCATACATTTCGAAAAAATCTGTCAATTTGTTTAGGTATGTTGAAACCCAATCTGGTGGTAATAAATCAGAATCACTAATTTCATATTCATTTTCAATTTCATTTTGATTTTCTACAAAACTAGTAAAAGACTCTATTATCTTTTCGTTTGCAACTTCAAGCAACGAATCTAAATTTGTAATCAATGAATTTGTATCATTGATGCCTTTATTGCTGAACATTAACTTATAAAGTTTTAATAATTGGGTAATTTCAAAATTTATGAAAACACTGTCCTCAAATCTAACCACTTGTTCAACACGAATTTTACATGAATTTGCTAAAGATTGTACGATTGTATTTAAAATATTGTTCTCAATATTGTTCAATAACTCGTTATTTAATTCATTAATTTGTTCTTGTTTACTTTCATCAAAATTAAATAATAATGAAATAAAATCGGCTTCATTAGCAATTAATGTATGTACACTAGCCAAAACGTCACCGATATAACGAACAGGATCATGAGCATTTAAAATAATTGGTTTTTTATCTTTAATGTTCAAATCAAATTGTGATAAAAATTCATCTAATATTAATTTGGATCGTTCAGTTGTGGTACGTTTAGTAAATTCATTAAAATAAGTAACATCATTAGATAAATATATTAAACAATCTTGAGAAATTGATATATCACTATTATTTTTACTTGGATCATAACCGTAGAGATAATCTAATAAATAACTAAAGGTTCTTCTATTGATTAATTCCAATTTTGTCGTCATATTTTCCATTGATGCATTACCAATTTTGGGATTGGGTAATGCTAACAAATATGAGCTTTTTTCCATTATTTTATTAACCTTTCTTACCACTACAAAAAATTCATCATCAATTGAGCCATTTTCAAGAATATCATCTTCTACTTGTGTCAAAGTAAAATTTTCCTTGACAATACTTAATATTTTCTTCTTTAATTTTAATTGTTCCATATTAGAACGTAACTTGTCAACTTTATCAATGATTGTTAAATTCTTGTTTACATTACTATCATGATCAAGATTTGTTTGTTGATTTTCTTTAGTTAATGTATCACTAGTTTTCTTTATCTGTTCAATTGAATTTGACAATCTTTTGATTCTTCTCACAATTGGTCTGAATTCCTCCAAAACAGAAATATGTTCACGCAATAGTTCAGTTTCAATATTATTTCTTAATGCTTTTCTTGTTAAAGTACCAATATAATCTGCAGAAGTTAATTTATCAATATTCAAATTTAATTGAGTAAGATTTGAATCTTTTGGATCTTTTAATAGATCGTTCAACGTTCCAATATTATTAAAATCCCTAATAACACCACTACTATTATTTTTGTTACTATTTTCTAAAATATTTAATGATTTTCTTAATTTCATAGTAGATTGATAATTAGTCAAACTGTAATCATGTAAAATATTAGATAGTTTTTTAGATAACACTAAGTTTGTGGTCTCTGATTCATTTTCCTTCAATAAATTATTAATATTAAAAGATGGTTCATTAGACGGTGAATTTTTTGATGAATTATTTTGGTTATTATTTTTATTATTACTGCTAAATTCATTAATGACACGGCTATCATTTTCATTGACATTGTTTAAATTAGTATCCAGTTGATTGACTGAAAGATTTACATAAAATGACATTCTTTCAGATAATCCATTGGGTAATGTTTTTCCTAAATTGTTCTTATCGTTGTATTTGTTATTTAAGATGTCTGGTAACTGAAATTCATCATCATTAAAATCAGAGCCCTTATTATTAGTATTAGTCAATGTCGATAAGTTTAAGCCCTTCATTGGTTCAGGCAATAAATCATTGTTACTAATTGAATTGTCTACCACTGAGAATGTTTGAAACTCTAAAAAATCCATTTTGTTTTGCTTATTTAGAATATTAAAGAGATTATAATGCACACATCAGTTAATTATTTCATTTTTCAATAAAATTAAATCTTCGAAATTCACTTTCAGTTGGTGTCTGGATGTTAGATTTTATTTAACCTGCAAAGGCAATAATAGCTAGAACTATCTGGACCTTCTAAACACTACTCAGTTACCTTTGCAAAAAACAACATTATACCTCTGAACAAATTAATTAAAAAGAAGAAATAGATAAAAACAAAATATGGCTTCTTTTTGTAGTTCATTCTGTAGCTTTATATTTTTCTTTTGTTAAGTTCTGAGTTTACTAATTCGGTTAAAGTTGAAATTATATTTAATCTGGAATTATAATACAAAAGTATAAACCAAAATAACTAATATTTTATTCAAACTAATGTTCTTCTTCTGAAAGAAGATTATATAAATTATAAAAAGAACGAATTAGGAATTTTATTAGGTTCATGACGCCTTTTATAATAAATTTTCGAACTGGATAAAATGAATGAAATAAAACAATTCGTAAACAATTTTGTGGAAAACATCACAGGCAAGTTACCAGCCAATGATGATGTTGTTACATCATCAAACAGAAACTTATTGATGGTGATGCCTCGAACACCAAGTTCCGCAATAACTTCTAAAGAACATCCCAATACCTCAATCAACAGAATCTTTTTATCGGTGATACCTCAAACACTAAGTCCTGTGATAGATGAAATAATCAGATATTGAAATTTAATTACTATGAACACTCTGAACTCTTAATAAATACTTACTCTTGACGTCACGGCTATTAATTGATTAATTTAAAACTTTTGTGCACTTATCATGATAATTGGTCTTTTGAAAAATAACATGTAAGACTTTTAATATTTCTTGAGTTTAGATTTGGTACGCAATTTGACTATGTCTTGATGAGATCTCCACTTTTCTTGATCTTTTCTTTAATGACATTTTTCATCTTTTAAAAATAAACTTAGAATTGTCTTGATAAAAATATCTTAATTTTAAAATAACTTTGGAAATAGTTGCAGTTTTCTTGACCATAGCTGCTCATCTTGCTATGTGAACAACGCTTGCATTGCGGATTGATACGAAATAGTGGTGAAAAAATTGAACTTAACTAGAATACTTGATTTAAACACTTTTTATAGACTTGAATGTTCAGTAATTGGATTCACTAATCGTTGTGAGTGCTAAAGAACTTTTTGAGATGAGCACATGATTGAAATAACTTGATAAATTTTACTACTTCAAAACATTTTTCAAATTACGGGCGTGTGGCGTAGTTGGTAGCGCGCTCCCTTAGCATGGGAGAGGTCTTCGGTTCGATTCCGGACTCGTCCATTTATTTTTTGGTTATTTAGTAAAACTTGAATGTAGTTGTAAGATAATTGATTACTCTTGTGCTTGATTGAGACATGTTTTATTCAATGAGGTGAGGTATCTATTTCGTTTCAAGTCCTCTATATATTTATGTTTTGATATAACATAATCATTCTTGGCCACATTAACATTAGTTGGCACATTTTCTTGAAAGATCATATTTACTTTTAACTTTATTCGTTGCTCCATTTAATACATAAAATACATATCATATATCGTACCTTCTTTTATATGATTAAGATTAGAAGTAATATAGAAATTATGGCGTGTTTGTTTGTCGGATATTAAACTTCTCAATAATCACGCTATAATATCAATATATATTAAAAGCTAGTTACAAAGTAATATATAACTTTTACTTATCCAAACTATGTCTTTCTCTCTTCTCTTCTCCTTCAATACATTTTGCACTTTCGACTTTAGCTACTAAAAGGCGGGTAAAGATCATATATCATTATGTGGAGTATGTCACAGTAGTATACCTGATTGAGGGATATTGTACAAAAACTAAACTCACTCAAAGTAAAAATAAGAAATTAACAACATCGCATCGAGAAAGTATATCACACATGGTATTCGTCAAGAAGAAATCAAGTTTGGTCGCTCTCATTGCCAATCCAGTAGCTGTCTTCGCAATTTTCTCCTCTTTAGCTTTTTGTTATAATGTATCATATCTTATTAAGAAAAATCATCTCATTTATTTAAATTTTAATTTTGGATCACAATCTTTAATTTTTGTCAGATAATTGTATGTCTTAATATCATGTAATACGATACTGTAATATTATAAGTATTTGGAATAATTAACCAAATTATAATTAATACTTCTTTATCTTTTACTACTTTTCATATATTAATTTTATAATTTTTATATAAAGAGGAGAAAAACTTTAAGTTCCTTATATGGCCTAGTATAATATACTCCTAATAATAATGTTTTTTTTTTACCATATGTTCATTAAAATCCACTATGTTTGTTCAAAAATTATATAATTACAAGCACATTTATAATTTAATTATTGTGACAGGGATTTTATAAAAAATGCCAATATGAACTTTACTACATCATCTTTTATATCTTTATGTTAGAATATAGCAGCTATTGAAATACTAAATTATGTTTTTTCATGATATGTGTAGACAAACACGTATTTGGAAAAAAGGAGTTAAAAATTAAAAAAAATTAAAATAATAATTATATATGTTTATAATAGTAGTTTAAATTAAACATTCAAGAATCAATAAACTTTAAAATGTCTTTACCAGATACAACTATAAGTCAACAAGCTGTTTTCCAATACTTTAGAATAACGCAAATTTCTTAAACTCGCCTTAATGATTTATATATTTTTTCTAAAGTATGAAGATCAGATTGACATTTTTTAAAAATTTTAAAGGTAAAAAAGCAATGAATATAGTATTTTTCTCCTTTGGTAAGAATAATACATTACTAATTACTTCAATATATTCTAAGACAATGACCTGAATCTATATTTAAGCTTTTCATTGGTAATTAAATGGAAAATTATATAACTATTAAGTTTTTGTTGGAATATGTGACTAATTTGTTAGTTGCATCTTCACTATAGCCATTATTGGAATATTTCGAAACAGAAAATAAAGTATCCAGGGATAAGCTAAACCAGCTTTTATGTGGTTTTCTGGGACTGAAATGATAATCGGCAAAACTGTATCTTTTAGTCTAAATAAACTTTAATTAGATATTCTTTTTATAATTAACACGTTTAGTATAATTTACCTAAATAATATCTTCTTATTATTCTTCAAGATTTATTATAATATCAATATATGCAATTGTTCTTATGCCAAAATATTACTATGAACTTTCTTACGTATTAAGTGTAACAAAGTAATAAAAAGTTCTGTGTGTATATAAAAAGTATCTAATCTACATGTTTTTCTTATCTGTAATGAAATACTGTCATTGTAAGCGTTTTCGATATTATATCGTACTTCATGATGTCAGCAATTTATCAAGTTTAACATTTTCATAACCTGAGCATGACATAACCATTGTTCAATGACATAACGTAATAAGAGGATAATTAATAATGATATTGTTTTCTTAAAGAAAAGATTATTCTAATCAAATATTAGTTTAATTTGTTGTCACGGGATTATCCATTTATGGTGTTAAAATATCCCATTGTAGCAGATGATATATCACAGTTGAAATAGAAATAAAAGTGTTTCGTATAAAGATGGTAGAAATAGTGGTGACAAGCACTGTACATGACTAGGGTTGCGTTTATAATATAAAATAAGTAAATGTAGTAAATGTGTAAAATCAGTTAATAAATGAAGATAAATTTGAAAAGACAAATTGACAATGCACCAAATAGACATATGAAGAATCGTTACAAGATATTAAGTAACTTAAAGAATCTATGAATCTAATTGTTGAAAATGAAAGGACATGAGTAGCAAAGTTATTATGATTATCAGTTAGTATTGATGTAGATACATGCTCTCATGAACTAATTAATTGGCAAGTACACTGAGATGTAAAGGGTACATATTTCCTCTCATTAAAAAGAACTTGTTAGAACTAATTTAGGTATGAATCCTGATTATGTTCATAATAACTATTATGAGGAACCGGCCAGTGACGCATAATAGTTATTGACTTAAGAATTGGTTTGGATGAAAGATGCTTTAATTGCAATGAAGTATTACTAGTTGATTCTAACTATTTTGCCATTGCATAAGGTTAGTTTAGCTATCAATTGGTATCCAATAAGTTGTTTAGTTAGTATTGATATTGATTCATTTGGGGGTGATAAGTACCCGTAACCGGAGTATCTGTATTTATATTATTCATCTAATCCTTTTTTAATATTATTATTTCTTACTGGTTATATAAAACCTTAAATTATATAATGATTAAATAAATAACTATTGGTTTATATACCAATTATTTTAAAATGTCATGTTTCACATTGAAGCTTATACTAACTGACTATTTGAGGCGCTAATTTACGATTTTCCTAATTCGTCTTTTTAATCTTTTAATGCACCATGAAAAACTATAAGTAAAACATTTTAGTGTTTCATATAGTAATTACTGTTTCCAACAGTTAAATACTACTAATTGTTAAAGATTCTGTTTAAAATTTATTTATTGTTAAGATTATAACGTTAAAATCATTAATTGTGGAATAATTAGAATTCATTATAATTTATGACCTTAATGTAAAAACTAAAAATATTATATTATATATTTTGTCGCTGTCTATATAAAATAAATATAGAAAATATATAAAGGATTAATGACGAACGAATTATCAGAAACAACGTTCTGTTTGTTCTATTTATATAAAATAAATTTCTGTCCTCTTTGATGATTTGGACAGATAAAAAGAAACGGTAAAAATTTTTCATCTAATGCTTAGATATTAGCAATTTGGTTCATAATCTTGTCAGTATTTGTTTTAATATTACTATTTTTAATTATTGCTTTCTCATTATTTGTTTGGAATTATGTGTACACACTCAAACACTCTAGTACTTTAATTATTTAGCAAATAGGAAAGATCAAAAGAGAACTAGTGTAAGAGTGTTATTGGAAAGTATTTGTCAACAAATGTAGTTTGCACAATTATCAAAGAAAATCAAGAAATCAAATTTGTTACCAACTATGCAACTTTACCCAAATAGAAAAGTAAATAAAGTCACCCAATCAACATTAAGTCAGAGTTAAAACCTTGTTGATAAAAACAACGGGTCTGTGAGATAAATTAATATTCAGAACAAAAGAGAACCTTACTAAACATTACCATTTTGAGTGATCTAATGAAAATGAGAAATGAAAAGAAAAATGTATATCAATTAAAAAAGTTTAATATAAAAAGAAGTGAAATTATAAAATGAGATAATATTAGTTGGAAAGAGGAATAACCAATAGTTTAACACAGAAATATTATAATTGGAATATTATTTTCAGAATCATCAAAAATACAATTTAGGCTATTTCAAATTAATACCAACAAATCCTTGTTGTATTAATTTTATTATTATTCCCGTTACACTCAATAATTATTTAGTTAAGTTTATTTTTATTTTGAATTCTTATATTACTTAAGGTTTATCAGCTCAGAAGGGTAATTCCAGGATTTTATAACTTCTCAAATTCACTTATAACTTAGACTACACTTAAGGAATTTATATCAGTCTAATCCCTTTTATTTCATTAAACAATTACATTATCAAGAAGGAGTTTATAATCAATGAAATCTAACAACTATCTTGCACTAGACAAGCTCATCTTTTGCACAACAAACAAAGCTTCTATGGCCAAGTTGGTAAGGCGCCACACTAGTAATGTGGAGATCATCGGTTCGACTCCGATTGGAAGCATTTTCTTTTTTATAGCTTAATTATTTTTTTGTTGACTATATTTTGAAATATATAAAATAAGTATAATATTGTTTCGAATCAGACTTCAAAGGGTAAATGAAAAAGAATATTAGTGAACATATTATTACAGTAAAAATAAAAGCAATCGAATCTAAAACTAGAGAAAAAATTCAAACAATTGTTGAAAATTTTAATTATAATTAAGTCAGTTAATTAATGTTGGAAGAATTGTCCGCCATGCAAAATTGAATTTTGATTTTGATTTTGATTTTGATTTTGATTTTGCCTTTGTTGTTGTTGTTGTGCAGTAAGCAATAAATCGTTCCAGTTTTGTGTAGATGGTGGGTTAGTATTGATGGATTGCAAATTTTGTTCTTGTGATATTGTGGAAAATGTCGGTTGTAACGAAGATGATAAAGACGTGTTTGCATTTGTATTAAAAGTGCTTGCAGTATTTGCGTTATGTAAATTGGAGTAATAAATCTGTTGTTGTTGTAAATATCTTGGAGTAAATTTATTATTTCTATCATTGTTGTGTATTATTTGATAATTTTGTCGTTCATTTTGAATATTATCATTATTGATAATGTTATTATTGTTATTGAAATGTGATATCAGATTTGTTTGATATGGATTATGCATATTTGGATTAGCAACGCCATTAGCATTTTGATTCAACTGTAAAATGTGTTGATTTTGTTGTTGAGGGTATAAATGCGGGTAAATTTGAGATGGGGTATTTAACGATGTTAAATTATTCACCGGATGATACGTCATTGGAGCATAAGATGGTATATTGGTTGGAACATTCATTGATAAATTAGGTGGAATTTGTTGCAAAAACTGGTGATTGTTTGGAACGTTATTTGTTATGGGCATAGATATCGGTGCAGGTAAAGATAAGCCATTTGGTCTTAAACGTGTTGTGGGCATACTATTTTGTATAGATCCAGAAACTGAATTTTGGTTTAAATTATCATGCTGAGGAGGATAGTTATTTTTATTAATTTCAGTATGAGTATCAGCCTCATTAGGAATAGTATTGTTAATATCTTTATCGATATCTGTTACGGTGTCGTCAATTGATTGTCTCATTGATGGATTCATGTAGTAATTATTACCAATTTGTCTACCTGTTTCATTAAAGACGTTATTATAGCTGTATCTTCTGTTGCCTGTATTGAAAAATGTAGCTAATTTAGTAACAGTCTTTACAGTGGGAAAGGTTTGACTAATTGTGCCATTATTCCTGTAATTTGATCTATTAATTGGTTCATATTTTGAATCGAAATATTTTAGAATTTTGTCTTGTTCACCTCTTGTACTTAAAACCAAGTTATTATCAGTATAATCGTTTTTATTGTTTGCTATTGAATTTTTTTCAACTATTAAATTATTAACCGATGGTAAAGAAGATCTTTTCGAGGCACTGTTTTCGATTTGATTATCACTTTCATTCAAATAAAAATGTGGTAAAGAGTGTTGTCTTAATTTAAATTTATTTGGTTCAAAATTTGAAATAATATTATTATGCAAGTTCGAAACATTGTTTTTAACGTCACTATTACTAGTAGTAGCAAGGGCATCATTAATTCCACTGTTATAATTAGTTTTATCCAAATTTAATCTAAATTTATTGAATTTGGTTCCCTTAGATGAGATGGGACTTGTGAATGATTCCCTATTATAGTTCATATTACTTGATCGAGGTGAATTTGAGCTTGAGTTTGAACTTAAATTGACTAACTTAGTTTTAGGTGAAATTTCGAAATCTTTTCTCGCATTTGCCGCATCTTTACTAGTGTTAACACTAAGTAAAGGTTTTCTTAAATTTGGCGTAATTTTTAAGTCAATGGAATTCAATTTTGAATTTTTTTTTCTTCCATCATTTAAATTATTGTCAACACTATCTTTGTGATGAATGGTCGAACTTCTTCTTTTTTTTAAAAAATTAATTTTCGATTTGTCAATGTTGCCAATATTACCACTATCGATTGAATTTTTTCTTTCATTAAATTTTTTAGTATTTTCAACAATATCAATAATTTTCCATTCCATTAAATTAAACCAGTTTTCACATTCTTTGGGGAAATTTTGACCAAAAATTGGTACTAATAAATATCTAATTGGATAACAAAATCTAACACAAATCAATCTTGCTACTTCCATGGGTAACCAAGTACCTTGTATTTTAATATATCCACCTCTTATTCTTTGAATGATATTATTCAGTTCTAAATTTGCTAAAATATCATTTTCATCAACTTTGTAATCATTTAATAAAGTTGATTTAAATTTACCAATAATATAATTTTTCAAATCATATGATAAATTATTCCAATGTAAATCATTGTAACTTATATTACCAGTAGGTGTTGAACTATTAGAGTTACCAATAATACCAGTATTATGATCTTTTAAATCTTTTTGTAAAAAATTGTTAACATCAATTGGAATTTGACCCATAAGACCACTATTTCTTCTTTTTCTAACTGGTTTTTCATTCGAATCAATATATTTGATTAATTCTCTTGGTAAGTCAAATTTTTCAATTAATTCTTTAGTTAATGGTTCATAAAAGACATGATTTAAAATATATTCTAGTTGATACGTAGTGTGTTCCCTATTCTTTAAATCAAAATTATCAAAATTATTAATATCATATTTGTTTTCACCAATATTTGTTCTTTCCATTGAAATTAACCCATGCATAATATCTTGATATAATCTCCAAATACCTGTCAAAAAGACAAATCCCGTGCCACAAGACCAAATGATACAATTATTTGGATTAATTAATTGTGTCTTTAAATTTAGGTCATGGTCGTCTTTAATAATTTTATATTGTTGATTTTTAGTCAAGATACTATTGTCCTTATTTATGTCTTTGTTTAGATCTTTATTTGAATCTTTAACGTTTTCAAAAATTATATTATTGTCAGTAGAATGAATAATATTAGTATTAGTATTAATGTTGGCGTTATTATTTAAATTAACAGTATCAGTATTTTTATTCATATCAACAACATGACCTTTAATTAAAAAAGTATCCTTATTGATGTTTAATTCATCTAAAATTTTTGATTTCTCAATAATTGATTCATTTAATTCATTAGAGTTGGCTGATGTTTTGAGAGAATAAATTTTTTTTAATTCATTAATTAAAAATGAATCTGTGTTGGTATTATTGACATTATTATTAGTAGAAACTTTAATATCAGGTAACTGATATTCGAAACAGTTTAAAGTATTATTTTCTTTATTATTCAAAATTGATAAATTACTATTATCTATTAATCTCTTATGTCTCTTTGAAGAGGTGGAAGAAGAATGTTTATTAACTGTTGTATCAGTAATTAAACTATTAGTATTAGTATTAATATTTTTCTTTTTATTAGTATTCATCTGTAAATCATTGTAAAAAATTGCATTTTCCTTTAAATAAATTGGGTTATTAAAAGCAAATGCATTATTTGTCTTATATTGAATTTTTTTTACATCAATTGAATAATTTGAGTTTAGGTATAAATTAGCAAAAAATAATCTTTGATAATCATCAATTGATTCTTTACTCAAAAGAATTTTTTGAGTTTTCAAATCACTTGGTTCAAAATTAGGATAAGTTATACTTTCAGTATTATTCATGTTCAATAGACCTAAAAGATACAGTTAAATTATAGTTATTAAGTGCTAAACCGTATTTAATTTCTCTTTGTTTTTTGAGAATAAATTGTAAACTGAGTTTAAAATTCTTGAATCGAAATTAAAAAAAAAAAAGATAAATAGCCAAATAAAGTTAAAACTAATTTGTTCTTATCAATTTGTAGAAAAAAAAAACAGTTGGCCAAAACGACACAAAAAAGGGGAGTTTTAATTAAAGAAATTTAAGAAATTTAAGAAATTTGGAAATTTCAGAAAAGTTGAAAAAAAGTCAATTTTTAAGAATTGCAATCTTTCAAATCTTATTTTGGGTTTTTGCTAGTTAAAAATAGAAGAAAGGAACGAAACCAATTTGTCTTTATATATTTTTTTATTATTTCATTGGTTCAAATTATAAGTCCCAAAGTATATCGATTCCAGAATTCGAATTCGAAGTTTTACGTCTAGAAACACTTCAGAGAAAGGCAAGCAGAGGTTAATTTGTTACAACATGGGTAATCAACAGAATATAGGTGTAGTAGTTTATACAATACAATATAATACGAGGTAATGCAAACTAAATTCCTACACAATTTTCACTCAATTTCCAAACATCCCACATCACATAACGTCATTGTGACGTTTTCGGAAAAAAACAATAAGAAAAAAAGACCGACGATGCACAGCCGTTTGACAAGAACCTCAACAAGACCGTTTTCTTCACGGGGAATTTCAAAAAAAAGGTAGATTTGCTGATTGCTTAAGAGAAAAATTCAATTCTCCGTGAATTTGAACATTGAAAAACTGATTACGTTAGCATGTAATCAAACATATCTCATTGTGGTAATCCGGAGATTGGAAGTATTTTAATCGATGATTAATCGAATGAGTCCTTCTAGAAGAAATATTAAAATTCTATGTAATGTAAATTCTTTATTATCGTTTAAATTGAAATTTTTTCCCTTTTTTGTCTAATTTACCCTTTAAAGATTAATTTATCTTCATTTCTCCTTTTTTGGTAATGCATTAGATTTATCACATTCTCACGTTAACAATTTCGTTTTTCTTAATATAATGATTACTTATCCATTTGTTTCACCCGTTTTTGTGTAATATATATTGAAACTTTTTTTTTTCAAACTACATTAAACTTATTAATTGTACTCTACAGAATTTCTTGTTTTTTTCTTTCAAAGTTTTTATTTAAATGTCTTGTACCTCTAAACCACACACACACAAGTTTATAATAATATTTCATTTAGTTAATTAATAGCATGAAATATACAAACTTATCGTGGTTCATTTTTTTGTTTACAGTAGTAAATTGTTTTGATCTTTTAAACGATTATGGTCTAAATGCTCTCCAAAATGCTTTTAATTTATATAACTTAGATACAGAATACGATTTTAATGAAAATTATAACAGTAATAATAATAATATCATTATTGATGAAAATAAAGATGTTAAGAAAAATTTGGTATTGAATAATTTTAATTTATTAAACTTGAGCACAGTTGCATCCAATATTATAGATGATGATGAGAATAAAAATAATAGTAATATTTTAAACTTTAAATTAATTAATATAGATAGAAAAAACATGGAATCTAATTTAGAGAGTTGGATTGAAAGACAGTTTAACATTTCACAATTTAATTTATTAGCTAATATTAAAAATAATTATACTGACTCCAACTTAATTAATATAAATGATATTAATTTTAATGGCAAGGATTTAAATATCTCAAATGGTACCATTATTGCATCGCCATCGGTTTCGGAACCAAATTATTTTTTCCAATGGACTAGAGATTCAAGTTTGGTAGCACTAACCGTTAATAATTTATTATTTTCCTCAAATTATTATAAGAATAATAATGACAGTGGTAATAATAACAAAAATCCATTCATAATTTCAAAAAATGATTTATCCTCAATACTGCTAAATTTTATTAATAATTCATTCAATTTGCAAAGAGTTAGTAACTGGTCCGGTAACTGGAACCCGCAAGATAAAAAATACAATAATTTAGGTGAACCTAAATTTAATGTTGATAACTCAGCATTTAATTTTGTTTGGGGAAGGCCACAAAATGATGGTCCAGCAATTAGATTAATTGCAATTATTAAAATTTTAAATAATCCAAATTTAGTTAATTATAATAATCTAAATAAATGGGAAATTTTTAAAGATGTTTGCCAATTAGATTTAAATTATATTATAAATCATTGGGATGAAAAAAATTTTGATCTTTGGGAAGAAGTTAATTCAAAACATTTTTATACATCATTTTCGCAATTATATTCATTAAAATTATCAGATGAATTTTTACGAAATCTTAAAAAAGAAATCACTAATAAAGAAAATAATGATGATATTTCAAGACTATTATCACAAGTTAACGACACATACAATAAAATTTGGAATTTTATTAATGAAAAAGATAGTTTTGTTAAAATTAAAGATAAAATTATAGTAGAAACTCCACAAAATTTACATAATAGGCCATCCGGACTAGATATTGCTATTATCTTAGCATCATTATTTACACATCCAATCGATGAATTTTCATTTGGTTTCAATAAAGATGTTAATAACTTCAATATTACCGACCCGTTACCATTTGATGCCAATGATAATAAAGTATTAAATACTTTACATCAATTAATCATTTCAATGAAGAAAATTTATCCTATTAATAATTCATTTCTAATTGATAAGTTATCGAGTGGACTAGCCCTAGGTAGATATCCAGAAGATATATACGATGGTATTGATACATCAGAAGGAAATCCATGGTTTTTAGCGACATTATCTGCATCAAATTTAATTTACAAATTAATTTGGTTATCAATATCGCAGAAGGAAAATTTAGTCATACCAATGAATCAATTGTATACTTTTAATGATTCAAATGAAACTAATAATACTAATGGGGTAGATGATTATATTATCAACCCAGTTAATGACACTTTTTGGTCAAAGATAATTAGTTTTGACAATTTAGATAACTTAGATAAGTTTTCTCTCCATGGAACAAAATTAAATTATAACAATTTAGAAATTGTTTATAACTCAATAGCATTTAATGAAACAATGGAACAATTATTTAATTATGCTGACTCATTTTTACAAATTGTTAAATATCATAGTAGTGATGAAGGTGAATTAAGTGAGCAGTTTAATAAATATAACGGATTTTTAACTGGTGCATCCCATTTAACTTGGTCATATTCTGAATTTATCAATACTAAAATTATTAGAGACAAAGTACTAGAAATCTTCCAATTATAACTCTATCATTGATCTTTTTTTTGTCCCATTTTTGCATTCTCCTCTCTTTCAAAATTTCTATAACACATCAATAAAAATAATGGGATTAATAACAATAATAATGAATATTATTTTGATGATAAAATGCTCTTTTTTGTTAGACTCTTTTTTCTTCACAAATTTTTTTTACAATATAAATATAAATGATATATTCTATTTTCATTAAATAACAAAATTTATTTCTTCCTTCATTCTCATTTTCGTTTGAACTTTGTTATTAATTATTTTTTACTACTCTATCTATATTTTGTCTATTTTGCAGATTCCTCCAAGTTTACGACATTTTTCAACTTATTTTTAAGTTTCATTCTTCTCAAATCTTCCTCGGAAAACAAATAATTTCTACTAACATTATAAATAGTTTTTTGGTCCTCCAAAAGTAATTTAATATGACCTGGAAACATTAACTTCAATTCTTTGGTATCTTTTATTATTATGCAAAGATAAAATAGCACTTGAAACCATTTATAAAAAGCTTCATTAATTATGATATCAATTATGTCTTCTCTTGCTATGAATTCGTTTTTCGAAAATAGTTTCTCATTAATGTTATGTGGTAATATTATCAAACCATCGTAATTGGTTATTTGTAAACCATAATTTTTAATAATTGTTATTTTTTCGATAACTGGATTCTTGAAAAATAGTACGGCCGACAATAAAAACAACAATTGCCATTTATAGTCGTAACTATATTGTGTTACGTAATTTTTCATGAGATATCTCAGTATAAAATTTGAAATGGCAATTTTGATTAAACTTACAACTAAATTTGTGATATAATTGGGAGATGAAATGGTAATTTCAACAAACGATGTATTTTGGTCACTTCTACAAATGTTCAATCGGTAATAATCTCTTTTAATTATTTTTTCAACTTTCATTTGAGTATTATTTTGGTATTTTTCATTCACTTTACAGTTCGAAGACTTTTTTTATTTTTTTGTCAAATAGCAAAACTTCCGAAATTTTAAAATTGAAGGTTTTCTCCAACTGGATTAAAGAATAGTTAAATCTTGTCGCTGATGCAACACATATATAAACCTATATATACATATACGTATATATATATAAAACTCTATCAAAGATGTCTATTTTGTAATTTATTAGCCTGGTTTCTTATATGTTGGCAATTGATAAATCAACGAAGTAATATACAATGCAATTTCGTTTAAAAGCTTTAGTTAGACAAAAAGCTAGAGGCGAATTTATGAAAAAGACTTTATAAACTATTCATATTCTTCCTCTTCTAATTTTCTTTCTTCTTCCTCTCTTTTTCTCTTTATATCATCAATGGTACCAAGTACCACCTCTGATCTACTAGTACTATTATCATTATTCCAAATACCGTTACCAGCATGGGATTTTTTATTACCTTGCTTCTGTGAATCTAAATCTTCTAATTTAGCATTTGCCTTTGCCTTTTCCAATTCGGCTAAATTAATGGTATGAGCTTCCTGTAGTTTTTCAAGTTTAGCATTGAACTCTTCAATTGTACCAATTTCTCTTCTAGTATCTTCGATATATTTATCAAAATTTGGTGGCAATTTACTCCTTAGAGCCAACTCGATGATGACGGGATTTCTTCTTTCTTCACTTGTAAATTTACTCTTAATTTGTTTCCTTGTCCTATAGGGGAACATTTGAGCAATAATATTGAAATCTGTCCCCCACATTGATAAAGCTTTATAAAATTTAATTAATTCATCATGAGTCCACGGATCAGTATAAGTAAATTTACTATAACTACCATAATTATACATATTATTAAACGGATTTTCATCAACTTTTTTCTTATGGGCATTTTCTAAATTTGCATTTTTATGTCTATCCATAACAGTTGACTCTTCATCAACCATAATAGCACCTTCAGCATTTAATTTTAATTGTGGTGCTGCAGCTTGCATTTTTTCTTCTGGTATATCAGCATTTAATAATTTATTCGCAATTTCTTTTCTTTCTTCTAATTCTCTTTCTCTTTCCTCTTTAGTCAATGATTCCAATGATTTAAATTCTTCACGGGCTTTTTTTCTTAATTCACGATATTCTTTTCTCCTTTCTAATTTAACTTTCTTAGCCAATTTAGCTCTTTCAAAGTTTTCTGAGATTTCACCAATGGGTAAGTCATATCTACATAAATCAGCAATCATAAAATTTTCGTCATCAATAATATATTTATTTGAATCTCGATCTATAAGATTTTTTGGAATTTCTTTTATACTTTTAACAGTATATTTCTTGTATAATCCATCTGTTCTTTTGAATAATTCATCATCATTATTATTATTAGCCACTGGATCAGGAATATTAATTGCTTTTGGAATTTTGATCTTAGAAACAATTGAGATTCTATGCGATGAACCTGTCTTTTTAGATATTGGAGTCTTAGTAGATAACCTTCTTTTCTTTAATGTATTCAATTTTTGATTATCATTTTCAAAAGTTGGATTTGAGTTCATACCTACTTTAATTTTACTGGGTAAATTATGCGATATACTAGAAAGACGTCTTCTTGTACTTGTTGTTGCATTCGAATTTGTTGTTGTATTCAAAGTTTTACCATTAATATTCTTATCATTTTCAACATTAGCAGAATCGGTCTTACCTTGATCAAAATGTTTTGCCCTTTTCATTAAATTTGACTTATCTGAAATTTTGCTCAATGAACTTAATCTACTTGTATTAACATGGTGTAAATTATTATTTTGATTATTATTGGCTAACCCAATATCGTTATTTATATCTGTTATACTACTTTCGTTTTCGTCACTGTCAATAGATGTCTTCAACATATTTGTTTCCTTTTTCGTGTTTTCAATTTCATTTGCTTCATTTCCCACTTGAGTACTCTCCAAAGATGATAATGGTTCATGATCTTTTTTTTGAGCATCATTATATTCTACATTTTTGTCATCAGTGGTCTCCACTTGAGTAGAACCTTCAAGTTCGTTATCCAAATTATCAAGATTTTCTAAATTATCCAAATCATTGTCATCTGAAGTTAAAACTTTGGTTTCAGGTAACTTGGTCACCGATAACGGTTTGCTAACTGGTGGACCTGTATTTAAGTTACGACGTCTAGCCTTTGGTACAAAACGGGTACCACTCTTGTTCACAACACTACTCATCAGTTTGTTGTTTTTGCTGTTTTTGCTTTCCTTCCGCTCGTTTTTTTGTGGGTTTCTTCTGACGCGTTCTGCACGTGACACTTCATCTGAATTCTATACAGTCTATACAGTCTACACAGTCTATACAGCACCTACAAGGACATGCACAATGTCTCCAAGGTAACCCATTCATTATCTTTGAAATCGGTAATCTTACCTTGCCATTTACCACCATTCTTACCACCACCACCTTTTAAGTTTTTGATCTTTGTCTTTATTTCATTCTGTAAGTTGTTGATTGTTTCACCAGATTCTGAAAGAATAATCATAGAACCATTACCACTGTTCTTTTCACGGCCACAAAGCAAAATTTGATATGGTTTATCGAAATCCTTTAAAATCGGTGTCAATTCTTTGTTAATTTGTAATAAGTACTCTAACGAACCGAACTCATCTTTTAATACACTGATCAATTTGTTATCGTATTGTTCATGTTGCAATTGAGCTAACAAGTTGCTAGATTCAATAGCTGCTAACTCCTTGATCCAAAATTGCTCTCGTTTGTTACCTTGTTGAATTTGTTCCTTTAATATATTAATTTTTTCAGATATGACAGTTTCTGAACACGATAATTGTTGCTTCACTGTATTAACTATTTGGAAACTGCTTGATGCATATTTCCTAATACGTGAACCACACATAAAATGTAAACGTGAATTTGTACCTCTAACAGAAGTTTGATGTGGTAGGATTAAAATTGATTCAATTTGACTCGTATTGGTTAAATGAGTACCACAACATGGATTTGAATCAAGTTCACCAATATGAATGGTTCGTAATATACCCTTCTCTAAATCATAATCTTCAGGAATTTTAGATAAATCAATACCTTCTTGTAATTCAGCAGTTCTTTCTGTTACTGTCACAGGTAATGTATTAATAGTAATATAGTCATTAATTTGTTTTGTAATAGTTTCAATCTCATCATCAGTTAATTTTCTTCCAATTTCAATATAATTGAAATAGTCACTTGGTTCTAACACTGGTTTTTTTTCAGTAATAACACCACCCATGGACCATGATAATGTGGGCAAATTTAACTTGTCCAATATACATGATAATAAATGTTGGCCAGTATGCTGTTGCATATAATCCATTCTCTTAGCTTCATCAACAATGACTTCGACTTTAGTACCTGATTCAATATATTCATCTATGTGATGTATAGCATGTAATCCATCTCTAAAGACATAATCAACTTTGATTAATTTGTCTTCATCATCGCCATCTACTATCCTCAAAGAACCAGAATCACTTGGTTGACCACCACCTTCAGGAAAAAGAATTGTATCTTTCAATTCCACTGTATAACCTGTTGTCTTATCTTTCTTCGATTTCTTAACATATTCTTTACAAGTGACCACAGTAGTGATAAAATTTTTGAAAAGAAATGGGTTACGTTGACAACTTAATGCACCGACTACAATTGGTTTATCGTACATGATTAGTTAAATATCAACTTGTCTATATTGTATATGTAAATATATTTAATATGGTTTGAAACGTTTACTTTTGCTATGTTTTTTACTTTTCTTGCTTTTCTTGCTTTTCTTATCAATCTTTTCAATCTTATCTTCCGACGTTGGTGACTCATAGTTACTAATATCATTATTTTTCCTGATATCAGAAGAATTAGTAACATGTGTTGGGTCCTCCAATGTATTAATCTTTTGTCTATAATCCCAGAATCTTGATTGTAAAGTAATCGGCTTATAATTGGAATCTTTTCTTTCCCACACTTTAACATTACCATCCTCACCACATGATATTAAAAGATTGTTGTTTATACTATGTGGTATTAATACATCTCTTATAACTTCATCACCATGGGCATTTGGTATAAGAACAACATTATCGTCATTAGCATCAATCTTTTCATCTTGCAATGGTATTAACTTCAATTCACCATTTTGTTCCTCATGCGACTTACCCATTGCAATATAACCTGGATATACATCAACAACATAATCGCACTCCCATGACTCCCTGATATCACCCATGTCAATAGGTTTGGGTTCCTTTAATATATCTGTCTTATCATTTAATTCATGAATGGCAAAAGTTTCCATATGCGATAATGTAAAAATTCTGTTTGGTGCTAACCAACCACAAGAGTGAATAGATTCATAATTAATAACTTGATGTAATGAATCATCTTCTTCATCTTGAGTTAAATCGTAAATATTTGTATATCCATCCGTGGACCCACTTAATAACACATTTGGATCAGATGGATTAAATTTAACACAAGTAATATCATCATGATGAGAATCAACGAATGATTTCCAAGGTTTATTCATTTCACGCAAATCATAAATTTGTAAGTGTGCATCAACACCTTGTAATTCAGTACCATATGCTAACTTACCATGACATGAATCCATTGATAAAATTGTTGAACCATTTAAACTTGTCAAACAATTGATTTCTTTGTCCCTAGAAACTCTTAAATCAAATAACTTTATCTTATCAAGACAGGCTGCAGCAAATATCGAACCATCTTCGTAATCATTATTTATAATTTGCAACGAATTTACTGTAGTTTCACCAATCTTAAATGAATCAATTTTGTTGAAGTTCGACCAATCTAACATGTTTACTTCACCATTAGCTAAACTTGTTAATAAACCATATTTATATAAAGGTTGCAGTTTGAAACACCAATTTTCTGTACCAAATGATTCAGTGTGAAGTAGAGAATATGACATCTTAATGATTTAATGTTGACTAAGTTTTGCGATGAGCTTACTTACTTCATTTTTTTTTTTTTTTTGGAATTTATTTTTAGTCTGAAAGTTCATTGAAATAAGGAAAGCTGTCCTTCGATATCTTTGAATAGTTCGTTTAGGTTTATGTGTTTAGGTTTATGTGTGTATGATACCAGAATATCAAGAAGTGTTTAGTTGAACTTGAAAAAAAATATAAAGCACTTGGATGCCCACAAAAGAATGGTCCATAGCAGGATCGAACTGCTGGTCACCGCGTTATTAGCACGATTGCTTAACTGCTTTTTGGAGGAATTGCTGATAGTGAGGAATATCAAAAATGCTCTTTTTTTACCCAATTCTAGCTTAAATTAAGCCTCGGAATTGATTTTATAGCTTGATGTAGTTGATATTTAGTTAGTTGTTTTTCAATTTCAAATGTTAAATTAATTGGATTAATTTTCATATGATTTCTTTCAATATTCTAAAAGGTTTTCATTTTTTTTAAATTAACTTTAATAGTAATTTTATATGCTTCTGCTATATATTTAAATGATATTACTGAAAAACCAGCTGCTATTAAGCTGTTATTATTTTATTTCGTAATTAAGAGACGATTCTAAACGATAATCCGGACCCGCATTTGCAAGTGTCTTGGTCTCTATTTCTCACTTTTTTCTTTCCTAGTCGCTTTGATACTACTAATTCATTGAGTTTGAATCTAAAAATTTTTACTAACTGTATGGCCTTCAAGGAACATCTGAAAATTTTCAATTTTTAGTATGTATTTTTTTTATATATTTTTTATATTTTTCATCTTGAATGTGACAACACTCATATAGGCTATAGATTGTAATTCGGTAGAAAACTTTTACTTGCAAGGTTTGTTTTGTATCTTAAGCTCTTCTAGCTAACTCTGAACTCAGGGTTTGGTATGAAGTGTCTTCGTTAAATAAAAATTCTTAACAAATTAAGTATTCCTCACAGGCATGGCTTTTTCAAACTGTCAATTGGCCCAAACTGTCAATTGGCCCAATCTTGATTAACCATTACCTTATAAATGCCTATAAAATATAACAGTATACTTATTTGTTCGGTGATTCAGCTTGTGTATAGGTGTAATCCTCTTTTACTTCATATCTCAATCTGGAAGAAAAGTAAATAAATTAATTCCAATTTAGAAAAAATTAAGAGAAAAGATTCAAGATTGTAAGAAATTCAAAAAATATATTTCTACCATAAAAGTCCATTTTGGTATCAAAACGCTCAAGTAGTTGTTTCTTACTTTGCTATCACTTCCAGAATTTTTACAAATATTTTTAAAGACCATGAATCAACCGCAACTTCCTATATATAATCAAGGAACAATTCTAACAGTGGGTTCCCACCAAGTTAAAGTTATTAAATATTTAACCAGTGGTGGGTTTGCTCAAATTTACAAAGTAGAAATTCAACCAATGGATCCATTTTTAAATACTAATATTGTCTGTTTGAAAAGAGTTATTGTACCTGATAAAGCAAGTTTAAATATTCTTAGAGCCGAAGTAGATGCTATGAAATTATTAAGGAATAATAAGCATGTAGTTTCATACATAGACTCACATGCTGCAAAATTTGATTTAAGTAATGGTTCATATGAAGTCTTTCTTTTGATGGAGTATTGTCAAAATGGTGGCTTAATTGATTTTATGAACACAAGATTACAAACACGTTTACATGAAAGTGAAGTATTATCAATTATGTTACAGGTGTCTATAGGTGTTGCAGCAATGCATGCTTTACAACCACCTCTTTTACATCGTGATATTAAGATTGAAAATGTGCTTATTGCGGACAAAAATGAATACAAATTATGCGATTTTGGTTCGGTATGTGGTATCATAAGACCGCCAAGAAATCAAATTGAATTCAATTATGTGCAACACGATATCTTGAAAAACACTACAGCACAATATAGATCTCCAGAAATGGTAGATCTATCTCGTAATTTGCCCATCGATGAGAAGTCTGATATTTGGGCCTTAGGTGTATTTCTCTATAAAATTTGTTATTACACAACACCATTTGAAAAGGAAGGTGAAAATGCACTTTTAAGCGCTAGATTCCAATTTCCTTCATTTCCAATTTACAGCAATCATGTGAAAAACTTAATTTACAGATTACTATCTGTTTCACCCATGCAAAGACCGAATATTGTTCACGTGGTAGAAGAGGTTGCAAATATGTTGAATATTCCATGCCCAATTGTGAACTTTTATGAGGTTAATAGTAATAACAATCATATTGATATAAATTATACCACACCAAATTTAATACACACTCCTCAATTAAATTCTTTAAGACCCACTTCCACCGTATCAGCTTTATCTATTGGACAGTACGGACAGAAAATTACGACAAATACAGAAAACAACCATTTTGCACAAAGCAACAAAAATGATTTTGACGAAACACATCCTAAAACAGATTTGCCTCCCAATAGATATTTTAATAAATTTAATCGACCTATTTCGAGCTCAACTTCTAACGTTGAAACAGTAAGTAGATCGAATTTAGATGGTTCAAAGAAAAAACTACCGTTAACTATAGAGAGAATATCTTTATCTCCGGTATCTAATTTTGCGTCAAGTACTTCATTATCAAATACCAGTTCCCTTGAAAATGAAGATGAAGTTGATGACAAAATTATTGAATCAATCAATAAACCAATTAGAAATAATATGGTCAGAGGTAGGCGTTCCGTGTCAATTGTTAAAGAAGAAAACAATGAAGATCCATTTGCCAATGAGACACAACCTCAGTCCAAAAATTATAGGATTACAAATGAAAAAGATCTCATTTTTGAACAAAAAGAACTTTCTAAAGACGATGTTAAAAAAAAGATGTTAGCTAAGTTGAGTCAAATTGGAACTAAAAAGATTCAGAAAGTGTCAGTAAATGAACTCAAATCTAATAAAGAATCTTTTGAAAATAAAATTGATAGATATAAACAAGACTCCCCAAAAAATGATAACACTTCAGAAAAGAAAAATAAGAGGCCTATTGTTCCTAAAAAACCAGAACATTTAAGACCTCAGAAACCAAAAAAACCGGCATTTTTAATTGGAAAAAAAATTAATGAAGTAGCTGGATCTACTAATTAGTATTATAATTAATATTATCTCGTTTTTAGAACTTTGTAACGTCATTTAATAAAAAAAATATTTGAAATTCTTCGAAATTGAAAAGAGAAGATGCAATAGCATAACAATATGAGTAAGAAAAACTTGATGAATATCATGTAAATATAGCTTTTCAAAAAGAAAAAAAATTCTTATTGTCTCTAATTGAAGCATGTAGTAGTCGTTAGAATAAAATAAAAAAGTACATTTTTTTCATAGAATAAACCATATTACTACAATTTTCTTATATATATACAATTATATATATTCATTCATTTATTTATTTACTCACTATCACTCCATTCTTCAAATGAATCTAGTATAAAGTCCGTAGCTTCATCGAACCTTTCTTCGATATTTCTATTTATGCCGTCAGAGTTGCATCTTAAAACTCTACCAAATTTTTTTCTTGGTTTTTTATTTTCATTATCACCCCAACATGAATGATTTTTATCAGAAAATACCAAAGAATTTTTAAAATACCATTCAGTTAATGTTTCATCTACTAATGGAATAAGAGGTTTTAAACTTTTATGGCCTATGAAACTGATCGCTGCCTTTGATTTTGCTCTGGTATCTCTATGACCTAGTAAATGAACCATACCAGCAGATGCATCACCGATACCAACAAATGCAATTTTGGTAGTGGTATTGAAAAATTTAACATACTTATCCCACATGAACGATAAAATTTCTTGAGAGTTTATGATAGCTGAATAATTATCTTGTTCTTGTAAATTTTGGGGAATATTAATATCTATAACACCGTAGTTTTTCTCCAAAGCCCATTTTATAAATTCTAACCCATTATCTACAATCACTGACGATGAAGGATCTATGGTGCCCGTTATAGCGTCTCTTTTGGTCCATATTTCTGGGGTATCACGTACAATAATAATTAAAGATTCCTTATCATAAATATCAGGTGAACATAAAACAGTATCATCGTCCGCATTCATCTTTGGTAATGGCAATTTAACAAAGTTGTATTCCTTGAATAAAGTCTGATATTGTTGCTCACGTATAGCTTTCTGCAACGGAAAGTTGATTGAATGCACTGAATCATTAATTGGTTGGCTAAAATCTATACCTGAGTTACCGTGTCTTCTTTGAAAACATTTCCAGTATTTAGACTGCAAATTGATAACTCTGTCTATCATTGCAACGGCTTCGGGTTTAGGTTCTTTAAGTGGTTCTGGTAATTCGTCTGGTGGTTCACCAATAAGTATCTTGGCGACACTCAACGCGCTTCTAGCAATAGCATCCAAATTATAACCACCTTCTAATATAACACATAGATTACCATTAGCTAAAGATTTTAACATATGGGTCATATGACCGTAACAACTTGGTGAAACATGACATTGACCAATTGTATCACCATCAGCGGCATCAAACCCGGCAGAAATAATAACCAAATCTGGCTTAAATTCACGTCCCATGGGCATAACAACTTGTTCAAAAGCCCACATATATTCAGCATCACCAACACCACCAACCGGCCAGGTAATATTACAATTAAACCCCTCACCTTTTCCCTCACCAGCTTGATCATATTGACCATTAATTGTCCCTGGATAATATTTGCCTAATTCAAATCTATGTAAAGATATGTAAAGGACGTTATCATCCTGGTAAAATGCCTTTTGTGTCCCATTACCATGATGAACATCCCAATCCAAGATTAAAATTCTTCTGACACTTTCTGGATAATTTTTCAATATATTTTTACTTGCAACTGCAACATTACTGAACAGACAAAACCCACCGGCAGCATCAGGTTCAGAATGGTGACCTGGTGGTCTAACAACAGCTAAGGCATTTTTCACTACACCCTCTACAACAGCTTTACAAGCTTCAATTGCACCACCACAGGACAATTTAGCGCTTGAAAATGTATCCTTATTAAAATAAATGGAATCACCTTTTTCTGTAGCCTTTAAAAGTTCATCATGTGTAATCTTAGCAGTGTTAGCTAAAAATTCCAAGTGTTCTCTCGAATGAACTTGTAAAATTTCGTCTTCTGACGCTTCCCGCACCGGAATCTTTAGCATCAAATCACCAATATCATCTACACCAGACAACATCGGGTCCTTAATTAACCCATTTTCAGCCAAAATTTTGTAAATTCTATAAATTCTTCTTGGATCTTCTGGATGTGGATCAATGTATTCAAAATATGAAGTAAAAATTTTAGCATGATATCTCATACGAACATCATAACATAATCCAGTCTTTAAAGGTACATAGTGTAACATAGGTTTCACCTCAGGTACAATGACTTGTCTCTTTTTAAAAAAGTTCTTATTATCTAAGTTATCAATATTTAGTTCCCTTTTGATACCATTACTATTTAGTTTTTCATTGTTCGGCATATTGTTATTATTGTTGGTTGAAATGTCGGAATTTAAATTTTCTAACTGAATTGGTTCAGAAGTTTGTGACATGGGGCAAACTCAAGATTACTTAAAATTGAATTATTTAGGAAAGGAACTATTTTATTTCGAATAATTCTCTTAATTTTTCTAGGTTTGATCAATAAATAAATTTTCAGTAACTTGTGTAATAAAACATACAATTCAATTGTCAATAAACCAATATTGTTTATATTCTTTGAATAGTTGGTAATTTTTATTTTGAGTTTGAAATAAAATTTAAAAATCTTACTTTTTTTCCATTTCGAATGAAAAGTTTTAAATCGATGAGAAGAAATGGATTTTTATAGAGACTCGACTTGGATTTTGGAAGTAGTTGAATCAAAAGAGAAGGATGGTGTAGTTTCTGGTTCTTTGCAAAATATTGTTTTACAATCTTGTAAAAGGTTTAAATTGAAGACCAATCCTAAGCATATCTATGCTATTGTCAATTCTACTTGGAAGTATAAGACATATTTGGAGAAAATTATGAAGAAATCTGGTATCTTAGATGATGTTCCAGTGAAAAAGGGTAAACCAGTATTTACTAAATTGACATTAATGTTACTTTGTCATGATTTGTTACTATCTAAAAGTAGAAGAATTCAAATGGGTAAACATCCTATTAAGTCTTTTGTTTTAAAATATAAGACAAGACTGTCTGCTGAATTGACTAAACTGAAAGTTAAATTGAAGGTAAAATCACTTTCAGAGATTGTTGATTCAGATGATATTAATAATGATATTACACCAGTAAGATGGATCAGGATCAATCCGTTACGTTGTTCCCGTGAGCACACAGAGACTGATATTCTACAAGAATTATGCAAAAAATTTACTCAACGTGTTGACCATTGGTCTAAAATTAAATCAAGTTGTATTTATTATGATGACTACATTCCAAATTTATTTGGTATTTCTCCACAGGACAAGATAACATCTCATGAATTATACAAGCAAGGTAAAATTATCATTCAAGATAGAGCATCATGTTTCCCTGCACATATACTAAATCCACAACCCCACGATATGGTTATTGATGCATGTGCTGCACCTGGTAACAAGACTACACATGTTGCAGCTTATATGTTCTCAAATTCGAAGGACCAACATTCTAAAAATTTCCATATTGATGCATTTGAGAAAGATCCACAAAGAGCCATCATTTTACAACAGATGATTAAGACTGCAGGTTGTTCTAAACAGATAAAATGCAACGTGGGTGATTTCACTGAAATTGCTAAAATTGATAAATTTCCAGAAGCTACTAAATTCATTGTTGATCCAAGTTGTTCCGGTAGTGGTATTTTTGGTAGAAAATATATTGATTCAATTAATAAACAAAAGAATCAGCAATCTAGACAAAATGAGGTAGATGATGAAGATAATGTGATTCCAGATGAACACGATGAAGACAATGTTGATGACAGAGAGAAAAACTTCAAAAAGCAGGTTAATTTAGAGACACGTCTTGCCAAATTAGCGTCGTTCCAATTTCAAGTGGTTAAACATGCCATGAGTTTTCCAAAGGCCGATAAAATCGTCTATAGTACCTGTTCTATTCATGCAGAGGAGAATGAACGTGTAGTGATTGATTTATTATTGGACAAAAAGGTCAAACAATGGGGTTGGAAGGTAGCAACACGTTCTAAAGTAATTCCAAACTGGGAAAGACGTGGGTTTGTAGATGAATTCAAAGAAGTTTTCAGAGATCAAGAAGACTACTGTCAAGAACTTGCTGATGGTTGTATAAGAGTGCTTCCAAAAGAGGATGGTGGTATTGGTTTTTTTGCGGTTTGTTTCGAAAGAGACGTTTCCAAAATTGATTCCAATTGATTCAAATTTATAAAAATGTATAATATGTAAATTATTAAAAATATAATGCGTTAGGCATATATATATTGCATTAATAAATGTCATTTTCAATAAGATTTTATTTGAAGTTCTTGAAGTTTTAAATAAAATCAAATAAAAAAATTTATTAAGAATATTCAAAAATAATTTGAATTATTGGCATAATTGGCATTACTTTAACAATTGAATTAAATCGCTGTATATGAGCTCTTCAGAGACCGAATTGGGTTTACCCACTCCTGATGATGAACTAGAGGTGAGTTCAAATGAATCTGAATTTGAAGACGATGATGATATGCTATATTATGAAAGAGCCATACAAGAAATAAGAGATGGTGATTCATACACTTGTATGATTTGTACAGTTGAAATGGATTATACATGTAAAATGTATGCCTGTAAGAAATGTTATCGTATTTTTGATTATGACTGTATTAGAGAATGGGCTGTTAAATCAACTGAAAAGACGGTTGAAAAAATTTGGAAGTGTCCTAATTGTTATTTAGTCAATAAAAAGGTTCCAATTAAGAATAGACCTACTTGTTGGTGTGGTAAAGTGGTTAATCCGGATCGAAACGAGTTAGATCCAAACTCATGTGGTCAAACTTGTGATGCTTCCATCTGTCAACATGGTTGTACTAAATTATGTCATTTAGGTCCGCATCCGGACTGTCAACAAGTAATTAATTTGAAATGTAGATGTGGTAAGCTTAAGAAGGAAATTCCGTGTTATCAAAGCAAACATTTCCAAAATAAGTTCAAATGTGAAGAAAAATGTGGATTACTATTACCATGTGGTGTTCATTATTGTTCGAAAACTTGTCATTCAGGTTTGTGTGGTCCCTGTCCTGAAATTATTAAGACCACTGCAAACTTGAAATTAAAGTGCTACTGTGGTTTGCATGAAAAGAAAGCTATTAAATGTAAAGATATTAAAATTATTGGCAACAAACCAAGTAAAGATAAAGAAGGTAACAGATGGATAGGTGTTTATGCTTGTAAAGAGTTGAGAGATGTAAATTATAATTGTAACAAGCATTCATTTATTGAAAAATGCCAATCTCCTCCAACTGTAACGGGCACTAAATCGTGTATATTTTCACCAAAATTATTGAAAACATGTCCGTGTGGTCGAACTAACTTGAAAACTTTAGGCAAACCAAGAAAGAAATGCACAGATCCAATTTCCACTTGTGAAAATCGATGTAACAAACTTTTGAAGTGTGGTAAACATGCATGTCCTTTCCAATGTCATGAAGGAAATTGTATGGATCCGTGTTTACAAATTGATAAAGTTAAATGTGCATGTGAACAATCGACATTTTTAACACCATGTAAATTTGACGATAGACCGCATTGCCAATTGAAATGTGAATCTCTAATGTCATGCCGTAGACATAGATGTCATGAAAAATGTTGTTCTGGTAGACCAGAAGCACAGCAAAGAAAAAAGAAAACTTGGAGATTCAATAATGTTAACGACATAAATGATGAAACTTTAATTGAAGCAGAGCATGTTTGTCTCAAGGATTGTAATTTATTATTAGCATGTGGTAAACATAGATGTCCAAGAAAATGTCATCCAGGTAAATGCCCAAATTGTCTTGAGAGTTCTTCAGAGGATCTTGTTTGTCCCTGTGGTAAAACTGTGGTACCAGCTCCGGTTAGATGTGGTATAACTTTGCCTCCATGTCATCAACCATGTATTAAGATGTTGCAAAGTGTTTCAGATTGTGGTCATATACCAATGCCACATACATGCCATCCCTTAGATCAACCATGTCCACCATGTACTGCAACTGTATTCAAACCATGTAAATGTGGTAAAAATCCTAAAGTGAGAACAGTTTGTTTCCAAAATGATGTTTCTTGTGGTCAAACTTGTCAAAAACCACTGGAAAATTGTCATCATAATTGCTTAAGAACATGTCACAAACCAAACGATGTTTGTTCTAATAAAAAATGTGAGCAAGTTTGTGGATTACCAAGAATTAATTGTATACATAAATGTAACAAGAAATGTCATGGTAAGGAACCATGTCCCGATGTTATATGCACAGCTATAGTTGAAATAAGATGTCCATGTGGTAGAAAGAAGGAAAACATTATTTGTGGAGCTAATTTAACAACAGAATCTAATGAAACCACAGATCAATTAGAATGTGACGAACAATGTGAAATATATAAGCGTCATCAACAATTAAAAGAAGCATTTGGAATAGGTAAAACTGTCAATGAAATCAATAATACATCAGTGGATAACTACGCTGAAAATAGTGGAGATACTGAAATGGAAATGGATAAATTGAAAATGTTGTTACCTAACGCCACAAAATTTAATGAATTAGAATTACCATTCACTGAAAGTGTAATTTATACATATGGTAAACAGACCAAATGGTGTCAAAACATTGAAGATACATTAAATAGATTAATGGATACTCCAGACAGAGATAGTTTACATTTTAAACCAATGAGAGCTGAACAAAGATCATTTGTTCGCCAGTTGGCACAATCATTTAACCTTTATTCTGAATCACAAGATCGTGAACCTAAAAGATCAGTGTTTGTCAAGAAACAATATTATAATGAAACGGATTTAGAGAATATTGCTAATATTAATAATTTAAAGAGTCATAAACCTGTCCTAACTATGAAAGATATATTACCAATATATCAACAGTTTAAAATTATTGAAAAGGAACGTAAAAGACAAGATTTCTTGAAGAATAATACACAACATTTAATTAATGTTAAATTATCTGAAGAAGACTTGTTATCAATGAATAATCTAAAGAATCGTGACATAGATAGTGAATTAGAAAATGCACAAAATGGATTAGTTGTTAGTGGTTTAGTTGAAGGTGTCACAGTTGACATGATTAAAACTAAATTTGAACCAATATTAAAGTCTACTTTACTGAAAGATATCCAGTATGAAATATGTGCTAAATATACTATGCTTGTTTATCCTGTAGAATATAGAAGTATTAGTACTAATGTTTCTAAAGATTTAGAGCTGATTGTAGGATTTATAGATTGCATGGTTAAAGAAGAGTTTATTGCAGATGGTGTTGATATTTGTGATGTGAGAGAGTACTTAGAGAAGGAAAAGGAAGAAGAAGTGAAAGAAATTATGGAGGAGGAACAAGAAAAAGAAAAAGAAAAAGAACCAAAAGTAGACCACAGGGAAGAAGAAATTGAGGAGCAGAAGACAGAAGACAGTCGTGTGACGGAATAAAATCAGAGTGTATTGATTGAAAGTACAAAATTCAATTGAGTAAGCACCCACTTGTCACAAATGTGTACATTAACTTCAAATATATAAGATATATTTTCATTTAAACAAAAAACGTTTTGGAAATTCCATAAGGAAAAAAAACAATTTGAAAAAAATAAAAAGTTGAAATAAATCATTCTCTTGGTTGATTTGCTTGAAGGTGGAAGGAACTGTGTTAATTTGGTTATATTTATTACACAATTCAATTCACTATTTAATTGACACATACACATATCAAGGATAATAGTAAGATGTCAGCTTTGTTCAATTTTACTTCACTTTTACAAGTTATATTGTTGTTAATTTGTTCATGTACATATATTCATTCACAATGGCCATCATTATTAGATCGTTATAAACAAAATGAGGCAATGGGTGCATTTTGGAAATTAGCACGTATTGGTGAAAGAGCAAGCCCATATGTTAGTTTGGCATGTATATTAATGGCTATAAATCAATTCAATAGTTAATTAGTACCGTTTTCGTAAAGTGAACTATTTATGTCTGCAGTAATCCAGAATATCAAAAAACAGTATATATAAACCTAAGTATTCTAATAAATAAATATGAACAATAGTCCTTCACATGTTTCGAAGTTTTTGGAAACACATTTATTAGTTGTGGTTAAAACAGTCCAGTCGTTACTATTTTTCAGATGAAAGATCAATGACTGATATAATCTAGCCTAAAACAAAACTGGCTAGATACGTGTTCAACTAGATTTGCAAGATTTCAATCAAGATAATTACAACTACAATTACATATATACTTCAAAGAAAAAAAAAATAAACAAAAATCAGTGCATTTGCTGGTAGCAAGTCTCTTCCCAGTTACGTTCTACTAAAAATTGAACTCAGAGCTTGACTCTATGTTGCATGTATGTTTCATCATTTAAATTGTTCATAATTTTTTTCTTCTATTCAATACAAGTTTATTATACTATTAAGATCATTATCATTGATTAACTAATCAATTTGACATATTCTAATAATGATAATAATAAAATAAAAAAAAGAATTCACTATCAGTAAGCTCCATTGAGTTATCTAATAAAAATGGTTTAAAACAAATATTATTAGACAAATGTCATAACTATCGTATAAGATTAACATAAATCTCAATACTGAATTTCAATCTACTTGATAAAAAAGTAAATGACAAAATGTAATTGATAATTGCTTAAACAATTACATTAATGAGTCTATTTAAAGATTGTAAAATTTTTAAATCTCATTACGTTTTCCGCATATGGATAAGTGGGAGACTTTCCCCGGGGCCATTAATCTAATCTGAATCCAGAGGACTCTTTTGTAAACCCCAAGACATTTCTGAAGTGAATTGTTTCTTTGCAATTGAAAATTTTTCATTTTTTTGCTGCTTTTATATTTTTCATTTTGGTGAGGAAAAGAGTTTTTGTTAGGGTTGACAATTTGATTACTATTGCTGTTAGCTGTGGTGTGTGACTTTTCTGTTTTGTACTCGACGGTAAGGCACTGAATCAACAGGTATGTCTGGTAATTTTTGGCAGTCAACACAAAGGTTGAAATGGCAATACAATAAGTCGTCATTGACTAAGGAAAGGCAAAAATTATGGCTCTTGGAGTGTCAATTGTTCCCACAAGGTTTAAATATTACCATGACGACTAAGAACAATAAGGATAATAACAATAACAAAAGCAATAACAACACTACTGGTAGTAATGCTAATACTAATAATAATAATAACAATAATAATAACAATAATAACAATAATAATACACAAGTTAAAAACATACCCATCACACATAAAGATTTACACTATGATAAAGATTGGAATTTAAGAATCTACTGTTATTTCCTCATAATGAAATTGGGGAGAAGGTTAAATATTCGACAACATGCTCTAGCTACAGCACATTTATATTTATCAAGGTTTATGTTGAAAGTTTCTATAAGAGAAGTCAATTTATATCTGTTAATTACAACTTGTGTTTATTTAGCTTGTAAAATTGAAGAATGTCCACAGTATATTAGAAACTTAGTCAGTGAAGCACGTTCGATTTGGCCCGAATTTATACCGCCTGATCCAACCAAGGTTACAGAACTAGAATTTTATCTTATTGAAGAACTAGAATGTTATTTAGTTATTTTCCATCCATATTACGCAATGGAACAAATCGTTGAAATCTTAAGAAATGAACCATATCAAATTAAGTTCCAAATTGATGACGTACAAAATTGTTGGTCACTAATTAATGATTCATACATTAATGACGTTCACTTAGTGTATCCACCGCATATTATTGCAATGGCTTGTATTTTTATTACTTTAGTGATTAAAAATGGTAAAAATAATGCACTACAAACTGCCAAATCAACAACAATTACTCCACAACAATCACAGTCACAAGTTGTAATTACAACAACAGCAACATTCACAAAATATACCTTATCAACATATATCAGCTCATCAAGAACAGCAACAGCAGCAACAGCAACAGCAGCAAGGTGTACCGCAATTTTCTGCCGGTAGCACTGATCATAGAAACACAAAACAATTTAATTGGGATTCACCACAATCACACGAACAAGAAATGTTTAATAAATTCATGGCAGAATCTCAAGTTGACTTAGAACAAGTTATGGATACAATTCAACAACAAATAACTTTATATGAATATTGGGATCAATACCATGAACCATGGATCAAATATTTATTACACTCACTATATTTGAAACCTAACCGTGAAATTACTAACAACAATTGAAGCTAATTAAACTAATTCACTTAAGCTAACAAACTAGGGGAAATGTCACGACATATAAAGGCAATTCAAGGCAACTTCAACAAGATTTAGTATTAAGTTTCAGATCTCACATTTTTGAAATTTCGTTTGTTTTGTTTTGATTTTTGCCCGTTTTGAGAAAAACGTTTTCGAGACAAATTTAAATTCGTAAAATTATGAATGTCTCGAGCCACATTAAAAAAGCAAGAATGACTATACAATTAGAATTGAAACCTGATAATCTACATAACAATAAGCTGGATAGTGGCTTAAAAGGTGAAGAAATTCAACACAAAGATAAAAAGATTAACAGTAATAACATTTATAATAATAATAATAATAACAATAATGATATAGTGGAATCTGATGACCTTGATGAGTCATATTTTTTCACTAATAATGTTGAACCACTTTACATAAATGAATTGATAAATAAATGTATCAGCTTTATACAGCAACAAAGATCTATCCTTAAGGATCAAAAAATCGTTCTCGTAACCTCTGGTGGTACAATTGTTCCCTTAGAAAATAATACTGTGAGATATATTGATAATTTTTCAACTGGTAGTCGTGGTGCTACTAGTGCTGAATGGTTTTTACAAAATAATTATTCAGTTATTTTCTTATATAGAAAATTTTCATTAACACCATTTAATAGATTCTTCCAAAGAAGTAAAGATGGGGAACAATTTTTAGATTTTTTTAATAATGATGGTACCATTAAATCTAAATTCACTAATTTTTTCATGGAACAGAAAACTATGTATGATAAATACACCCAAATAGATAACCCTAAACTTTTATTACTACCATATGTTACCATTAACGAATATCTTTGGTCATTAAGAGAAATTGGTAAATTAATGAATGATAAAAATTGTTTATTTTATTTAGCTGCTGCTGTTAGTGATTTTTTCGTACCATTTTCAAAATTACCAAAACATAAGATTCAATCAAGAGATTATTTATTAAATGATAATGGTGAAAATGATGGTGATGATGATGATGAATCCATTAAAGACGAATTATCTGCCTCTACAAATGGTTCAGGTAACTTAATTGTAAAGTTAGATCCAGTACCTAAATTTTTAAGTAAATTGGTTAATACTTGGGCACATGGTGCAATGATTGTTTCATTTAAATTAGAAACGGATGAAAAAATTTTAATAGATAAATGTAAATATGCATTGAATAAATATAATCATCAATTAGTGATAGGTAACTTATTGGATACTAAAGAAAATGAAGTTATATTTATTGGTAAGAAATTTAATGATAAAATCAGTAAAAATTACGGTGCTAATACCAATTTATTAATTAAAAATTTTGAATTAGGTAACGCTAAAAATATTGAAGAAATAATTGTACCAAATGTAATTGAATTACATAAAAAATGGGTTGACTATAATTAATAAAGTACAATTGAAGTGTTATGAGCGCAGAACTTAAAAAGAAACAAATTTATAAAATATGGATAACTATAATGTATACATACACATTTATATACCAGATTATTCAATTAAATAATTTACTATCATATTATTTATCGCAACTGTTTATTTATTTATTCATTTTTTATTTATTGTGGATCATTGGATAAATGCAAAAGTTATACGTTGTATTTATGTACATATAAATCTATATATACATGTATGAATTATATTTACAAGAATTCAAAACCTAACCCGAACTGGAATCCCTTTCTAGTCAAATCATTACTATGACAAGTTAAGGGTAAACCAAAATTTAATTCAAATCTTGTCATTGGATGTCTTAATAGTAGTCCAAT
>PPOC02000518.1:115332-199516 GCA_003709265.2 Grigorovia yakushimaensis | reverse complement strand
AATACCAAGTGATGTTGAATTTTTTTGAGTTAAATCTTGTAAGATTTTATAAATGGAATCACCTTGAACATGATTAATTAAATTACCACCATTAAAATAAGTATGTAATCTAAAATTTGAATCCTTAAATCTATTTATAGGTATTTTATTGAAAATACTAATACCATATGCAATAAAGGTATCACCACCTAATGAGTGACCATTATCTCTTGGTCCCAATCCCATTAGGTTAAAATTTCGTATGTCATTTGCACCACCGTTTTGAAATTTATCTGTAAAATGAATAAAATTGCTATGGTAGTTAGTGGATTTTTCAATATATTTTTCGCTGTTATTGTGATTGAAATCATTCAGATTCTTAATGAAACCAAACTTAAAAGTGTTTGATATTGTAACAAAATTATCTTTAAACCAACTCTTTATATAATTAAATTCACCTGAAATTTTGAAAAATTGGGTATTAGCATTGGTGCGGCCACTGATATAGGTATTGTCATTTTTATATTTACAAGAATGCGTAAGTTCATTGTTTAATTTAAACATATAACCTTTATTTGGAGTAAAATTATTGTCTCTTTGATCATAAATCAAATTAGCTCTTAAAGAATTTCTAATAAATGAACCATCTTGGATTAATAAATATTCTGAGATTTTGTTACTATTAAAATTGTTTTTTTCAATGTTTTTTATACTATCAAATTTTCTTTTAATCAATTCATAACAAATTTCATAATTCCAATTATTTATTTTTTTTTCATCAGTTAAATTATTATCAAAATTATAATAATTACTCCTTAATGCAATTTGACCACCGATATCCTTCATACCGATTGATTTAAATAAATTGAAAATATCAAATTTCCAAAACCAATTTGAATTATTTTTAAGATACATAGATTGCATAGTTAATTTAATACTTGAATTCGTACCAGTATCATGTCTATAATCTAAATTGATAATTTCATCAGTGTTTAATCTTGTCTGTAAATTGACGTAACCATCACCTTGACCAGAATTAGTAATATTTGTACCTGTTTTGGCACTAAATCTTGATGTTGATTGGTAATATAATGCAGTTGTGATTCGTAGTCTATCATTAAGATTGTTAAAGTTTTCATTATTTTCATTAGAAGTCATAATATTATTATCGATTACATGGAAAATTGGATAAAGACCATTAATCAATTTAGACTGTGTCAATTTTTGATTTAAAGATGTCAATTGTATGTTCAAATCTTTTATTGTTTTACATTTTCTCAGAGTATCATTAATATATATGTCTAATGTCTTTGAATTCAAATTACCTTTATCATTAATGCAGATTGGATGAATACTGACAAGATCAATGGGCATTGCCTCATTTTGTGAGACTAGTTGGTTAATGTTTTCCTGTGATAGTTGTTTCAGAATAGGACTATTAGAGTTGTTGTCATTGTCATTCATATTTGATATCTAAGTATATATGTGTATATTGATACAAGTGTTGAGTTATAACCGAAGTGTTATATAAATAATGGAAGTTTATAAAATCTTGAAATAAAAATAAAAAAATCAATTTTGAAATTTTGCTGAGAATGGAAAATATTGAAGTTGCGTCAGAAATTGTTGCTTTGGTCGTTTTGGGTTGCAACAAAGCTGTCATTTTAAATAATGGTTCGTGATAGGTATTGCTTTTTGTTAAGAATATTCAAGTATTAATTATGGTAAGCATATATATTCCCGAAAAAATTAAAATTCAATATTATTGTTCTTGCCCTGGTTCTTGTTCTTGTTGTTTTTCCTTTGCAGCCTCATCATATAATGGCTTAATACATTTTTTACCAGATTCTGTTTTAAAATGTCTACCTAATGCATCACTACGTGCAAATTTTTTACCACACCCCCATTCAGTACCATCTTTCAATTTACCACCGCACACATATCTTTTTTTACCAGAATGTAAATCTTCATGTCTTTTCCTATCATGTTGTCTTGCGAACGCCTTACCACAAATAGTACAAACAAACGGTCTTTCATTCGTATGTGTACGTAGATGTGATTTTAGATTATATGGTCTTGTGAATTTTTTTTCACATAATTCACAGGCATAAATAGCAAAATGTTTTTTGGTCGTATTATGAACAAGGTTACTGCTGTTATTATTAGTAGTAATGTTAGAAGTTAAAAGTGTGTCATTGGAAATATTTTGATTATTGTTATCGACATAAGTATCTATGCTATTATTAGTAACACTATCTAAACGAGTTCTTGTAAATTGAATCGTGTCATTATTATTAATATTAGTATTAGTACTTGCATCAAGTTTGTTTAACATTTTATTCATATTGGAAAAATTGTAATTTTTGTCATTGATTCTGCTTGTTTTATCATTCATATCATTTCGAATAGATTGAAATAGGTCAGAATTAATTGTAGTATCAGTACTATTATTATTATTATTAATATTGTTATCAATTGACTTTTTTGATGGCGATGAATTTAAATTTAAATCAGCTAATTCTAATAATTTATCTCTATTTTCACTAATTGAACGTGCCTTTTCATCTAATGAAACAGAAGATCTTCTGCTTCTGCTTCTACTTCTATTTTTACTTCTACTTCTACTTCTATTTATACTATTACTTCTTGATATACTTTTCAATCTTGTCTTACGACCATTAATAATATTTTCATAATCATCAGAATTAAAATTATTAATATTATTGAAATTATTAATTGTTAAATTATTATCTAAACTATTAGTAGCAGTAGAGTTATTATTATTGTTATAATTGTTATTATTGTTTAAATTTAATCTTAAATTATTAATATTTTGTGGACTCAATGAATTTGTATTAGTTGGTGATGATAAAAAATTATCAAAATTTTGATTTTCATTCTCAAAATCAGTTAAATTTGCATTAAATAATGCATTTAAACTATTATTGTTATTATTGTTATCATTGTTATTATTGTTATCATTGTTATTATTGTTATTATTGTTATTATTGTTATTATTATTATTGTCATTAGTATGATTTAAATTTACATTAAAATCATTAAAGTTATTATCATTAAATTCTTGGATTGAAATAATTGGGGTAGTAACTTTAACATCATCCTTACTATTGCTATTACTATTACTATTACCATTATTATAATTAAAACCGTTATTAGTACCATTAATATTATTTATATTATTCATATTTGTGTTGGTAGTAGTATTATTCAAATCATCTAATATAATATTCAAATCTTCTAATCCATTGATATATTGGAATCCACGTGAATTAATCGGTAATAAAGGATTCATTGAATTATTTGAATAAATACTTAATGAATCATCATTATCAGTATTATAATTGTTATTATTACTATTATTATTATTATTAAAATTATTAGAACTAATATCAAAATTGGAATATATTGACGAATTAATACTTGGTGAAACAGCTAAATTATTCATATTAGATGGTGATAAATAAGATGAAATTGAATTTTCCTCAATATCACTAAAATCATTATCACTATGAAAATTACTATTATAATTATTAGGATTTGGTGATAAATATTGAGTTTTTGGTTGTGTTAAAGTAATATTTGTGGTATTAGTATTAGTATTGTTTAAAATAATGTCGTTATCACTATTATTACTATTATTTCTGTTATTGTTAGTTAAATTATCATTATTACCAATATCATTATCATTTAACATATTATCATTTAATATATTATCAAGTGGGGTATTTAAATTAAAGAAATCAGTATTATCAATCTTAACAGTTGGAGTTTCATGTAATGGTGATACGATTATATCAACATTATCATTTTGTTGTAAAGAAAAATCTTGTGCTAAACTATTAATGTTATTATTATTATTATTATTATTATTATTATTATTGTTATTGTTATTGTTATTGTTATTATCTAATGGAATGCCAGTAGTATTAAGTGTTGTTTCAAGTGCAGTAAACATATCAATAGGGTTAATTTTATCCGTTATATTACTTGTATTATTAAGAAATCGATTATTGTTTTGATTGTTTTGATTGTTTTGATTGTTTTGATTAATAAAACTAGTGTAATTAGTGAAATTCGTATCAGCTAAACTATTATTATTTGATGCTTGATTTTTCAATTCATATTGCTGCTCTTGGTGTTGCTTTTGGCATTCTTGTTCATATTGGAAGAACTGATTAATTGCGTTTTCAATCTTCTTTTTCCTTCTTTGATCATTATGGTGGAGCTGATCATTGCTGTGATTAGACATTAGTAGTTAGTTGAACTAATATATTATTCCTGTAGTGTGGTTGCAGTGTGGTAGCAGTGTAGCCAAAAGTAGTGCTGTATGGTTCCCAACGTGAGTGAATAGAAAGTTGCAATTACAGTTGAAGTTGAAAGAGGCACATTTTTTCATGTTTTTTCTTTTGGTGATGTGCAAAAAAACTGCGAAGAAATTTCTGTCGTCTTTTCTGTTCTGCAGTGTGTTTCTTCTGCTCTCTTCTGCTCTGTCTCTCTGCTCTACTCCTCTCTACTCCTCTCTACTCCTCTCTAGTCTGCTCTGTCTTGTCTGAAATGCTTTGTGCTACACAATATCTATATACTCTGGTGTCCTTCTTCTACAGAACATCCACCTCTTCTATCTTGGTTTACACTAGTTGCACATTCACATCTATGCAAACATGCCAAACGTCTGGTGCAAACGTCTTGATCTGTTCTAAATAGACAACAGTGAAACTCCATGACCTGCTATCTCCATCTACTTTTTCCACTGGTATACTTTGCTCCAGATTAGTCACTACCAATTGGGCAAATTCACCATTTTGTATATCATCGATGTGAACATTTTCATGTATGTGAAGTGTTGATAATGGCGTTTGCAACCAATCGTTATGTTGCAAAAGTATCTCCAATGCAAGAGGGTACCCTTGTTGGCTACTTGGTAGTAAGCCTAAATTAATGTGTCTTATATTCAGTAATTTGTTATCATTCTCCTTTAGTCTGAATTCTTGTATCCTTTCAACAGATTTCTCGTTGTTTTCATTATATATATGAATACCATCATGATTATCAAAATATTTATTGGCAACAAGACCCTTCTGCAAACCAAGTACTGACCATTCATTTAATTCAAATCCAAATATATTCTTACATTGTAGTTTCAAATAACTAAATGTGAAATAACCAATACCACAATATAAATCTACAATATCATTACCTTTAACATCTGGATATGTATCTAAAATTCTCTTCTTCTCCTTTATATTACCACGAGAAAACATGGTAAACATGGGATTCCATATTTGCCATATACCATTTTGTTTTACTTTACACCAAATATCATCGATTTTAATATCACTATCATTGCCTTGATGATGAAGTATTTGTAAATTATGTGGTTGTCTCATTAAATCTTCCTCTTCAATTGGTTTGTTTATAGCAATTATCTCAATTTTATATTGTTCAATCATCTTGTCAAAGATTAAATTTAATTCATCTTGAGTTAACTTTTGGAAACATTCATGTGCAAATGTTCTTACTGTAGAATTATTTAATAACATAACGGGCGAATAAATTGTAAATCTTGTTGGTACATGCTCTAATATATCATTAATTAATTCTATAGGTTTATTCATTTCTAATAAAATTGATTTAACCAACGACACCAAATCATGATTCATTTTATGTTTCACATCGCCATTTTCTTTATCATCATTTTCATTATACTCTTGGAAATTCGTTTCTTCAGGTAGCAACTTTTGTAACATTTTTAAATCTTTAAAATTACTCTTAATTATCTTATATTGTACATCATCAATGGTAACTGACTCCATAGGCTTCACAAATGCCTTTGCATTTTCTAACGCATTCTTTATTTTTTTCAACCTTTTCGGATCATCAACAACTATCTGCCACATCATTTCTCTAACAATATATATATTCGCTTGTCCAGTGTAATGAAAGACACCAACAACAATCTCTTCTCTTCAAGAATCTTCCAAGATTTCTTTTGCTTCATTTGGAATCAAACTGCATTTGAAAAAAAAAATTTAATCATTTAAATAAAGTCCATTTCAACTACATCTTAACTTAGTTTACTTTGAAGATTCCACTTCCATTTGATAAGATACCCATAATTTATACATCAAAAGAATCTTCAAAATAGTAATAATTATGTTACCCAAGAGGTATCTTTTATTACCTTTGAAAGTATTTCAACACATGTTGGAAAATTTTAGTCCCATCACTTGGATCCTCATAACAACTTTTATCATTACCGTACCAACCCTAATATTAACATCACAACCAGAAATTAATATAGGTTTATTAAATTCATATCAAGATACAAATACTAAAATAGATAAAACATTTACAAATGGTTGTATAGATACAACATTATATTTGAATAATGAAAAATATGTGAAACAGAACGCTACATTTATCATGTTAACAAGAAATAACGAATTAAATGAAGTTATTGAATCAATAAAATCTATTGAAACACATTTCAATCAATGGTTTCAATATCCATACGTTTTCTTAAATGATGAACCCTTTACTGATTTATTTAAACAAACTTTGCAAAATATTACTGACTCAAATATTTTTTTTGATACTATTGATCCCATTGATTGGAATTTCAACAATGAAGTCTCTAGCAATCAAACTATTAAGACAAATATTAATTTACAAGGTGATCGTGGTATTTTATATGGTGATATGGAATCATATCATAAGATGTGTAGATATTATTCTGGCAAATTTTATAAAAATAAAATTGTACAAAATTTTGATTGGTATTGGAGAATTGAACCGTCAGTTAAATTTTTTTGTGATATTAGTTATGATCCTTTTTTCGAAATGTCAAATTTTAATAAGAGTTATGCGTTTACCATTATGATACCAGAATTATATTCCACTGTGCCAAATTTATTTAGAACAACTTTAAGTTATTTAAAACTAAATCCAAATATAAGTTTAGGTTCATTATGGAATGTTTTCACAAACGATTATAATAAACTTGATCTTGATAATTATGATAATAAAAATCCATTAATCGAAATTGATACAAATAGTAATTATTTAAATAAAATAGTTAATTATGATGAAGAAGTTTATGATAAGATTTATGAAAAAATCGAAATTGATTCATTTCTAAGGGAAGGTTATCAATATAATGATGATGGTTTGAAAAAAATTATTAAAAAAGCACGTTCAAAAATACCATTAATTGATGATAAATTTAATAACTTAGAATATAATTTATGTCATTTTTGGTCAAATTTTGAAATTGCAAAATTATCTATTTATCAAGATCCAATTTATGACAATTATTTTAATTATTTAGAAGATCAAGGTGGATTTTGGAAAGAAAGATGGGGAGATGCACCGGTGCATTCTTTAGGTTTAAGTATGATATTAGATATTGATGACGTTCATTATTTCAGAGATATTGGTTATAGACATGATACTTTGCAACATTGTCCCAAGAACCATCCAAATCAATTACCATACATATCAAATAACGACAAAAACTGGAATGAAAGAAAAGGTATTAAATACGATAATGTATATGCTTATGGTACAGGTTGTCGTTGTGAATGTCCTACAAAATTAAGAAGAGAAACCGAAGATAATAATGCATTCTGTATAAACAAATGGTATGATTTAACTCATAACCCTATTAAGCATAGAAAACCACAATTTAATTTAACCGAAATAACTAATAAATTAGAAAAAGATTTCCAAAGAAATCATAAACCATCAAATGATGATCAAAGTATTTAATGCATATAAATAAAAACCATTATTAAAATTATTGATAGATATTAAAACAATGAATTATTGTTCGCATATATCTTTAAGACCAAAACCGTTGTTAACTTTTCTTAAGAGGAAAATGAAAAAATATATCAATGATTTCGCAGTTCTCTTGCTTTTCTTGTTTTGTATTTTTTCTTGTTGTTGTTGTTTCCATGTTCTCTTCTTATAATCTTACAAATATATGATTTATTTTACCACTCAAGTGGTAACCAATTTTTCTTCGTTGCAATTTCTTTTATTAATTTATCATTATACATTTCAATAAATTGCTGATCTAATGCTCGTGCTTTAGGGAATGCAAATCTTCTATATTCATCAAAAATCATTGTTAATGACCAATTTTGTAATCTTCTAATACAACCGACTAAACACCCTGTTCTATGTTTACCTCTATTACAGTGAATTAAAATTGGCTGATTAACTGGGTTTAATACAATTTCTAATGCTTTAGTTAATAAATCACTTGGTAAATTAACAAATGGTTCTTTATTACCACTCATACCAACTTGAAATAATGTAATATTGTTTTTCTTTAATTGATCAATATTTTCTTGTGGATATTCCTCTGGTATTAATACTAAAATTGATTTTAATTTCAATCTATCAGATAAAAATTTAAAATTTTCTAAACCAGGGAAACTACTTCTATAAATTTGACCAATAACATGACTAAAATTTTCTGGTGGTATTACTTCATTAATATCAATAATATTTGATACAATATTTTTACTCTTCGATTTATGTTCTTCCGATATGAATTTATCATCAATATCTTCATCATCTAATTTCTCACTTTCAATTAAATCTAATTTGGATTCAATAATAACAATATCGTCATCATCTTGCATATACCGTATTAGTTCAGCTTCCTTAGCAATTAAATTATCAATTTTGCTACAAGATCCCATTTTTCAGTTCAGTTTGTTTCTCCATTTGAGATTTTAGATTTTTTATTTTTGAATTTTTATTTTTATTTCATTTTATCAAAAATGAAATAAACCTGAAAAAAATCACTTTTTAATTGCCTCGAGTTCATTGCATGCACGTTTTAGTAGTTAAACGATATTTAGTTTCCACTAACTTCTATATTAAACTGCGCTAAAAAAATTAAATAGCAAAAATAAACATAGCGCCGCTCGGTTTCGATCCGAGGACATCAGGGTTATGAGCCCTGCGCGCTTCCACTGCGCCACGGCGCTCAACTACAAAAAAATCTATTTCAAGAGGCTATATGTCTATTGAATTAAGTCATCTGGACAATCATTGTTGCTATTCCTTTGGGCATTTCTTGTTAGAAATTCAGTTCTCAAACATTTCCAATTTAATGCGCTTAACGTAGACTTTTTTCTAACAGAATAAAATTTTAATTAATTGGTATGTTTATTTGAGTTTTTAAATAATTATATTTTGTAGATTTTAAAGTGAATAAAAGAAGAAATCTAAGCAGAAAGATGTAAACATAAATATATCTATCTTCTTATTTTATGTTCTTAGAACCAACACAAATTGAAAAAAGCAACAAGTCTGCTTTTACCTTGTCATAGAAGGTAGTGTAGTGTTATTACACCAACGATAAGACGACCTTTCGAAGCCTCCATATAAAAATTCCAATTCGTAGCAAACGATTTTGACTGAATTCAAAAATTAATTTATTGAAAAGTAGAAGTGATAAATAATAACTTAAAAGTAAACACAGCAAGTGCAGTAACTATGACTTATCAATCACAATTTGTGGGATTTGGTGTTCAAGTTGAATTGAAGGATGGAAAATTAATTCAAGGTAGTATTGGTAAAGCTACCGCAAAGGGCCTTACTTTATATGATGTTACATTTGGTGATGGTGGTACTTCCCAGGCTTTTAAAGTTAGATCTTCAAGATTGAAAGATTTAAAGGTTTTAAGTGTAGCACCAAACAAGAATCAAAATAGAAATAAATCTAACAATAACAATAACAACAACAATAATAACAACAACAATATTTTAAATAACAATGGCTCGAATGTTAACAATAATAAGAAGAATAAAAATAGTAACAATGCAAACAATAATAACGTTAACAATAAAAACAATTCTAATAATGTCGATAAAGATGATATCAAGAACAACATTAACAACGTTGTTGATTGGCAAGATGATGATGTTAAAAGAATTAAAGAACAAGATGATTTTGATTTCCAACATAATTTATCAATGTTTAATAAAAAAGATATTTTTGCTCAATTGAAAGAACAAGATGAAATTGATCCATCAAAACGTTTAGTATATCATAATAAGAAAAAATCTGATAAAATTAATAATAATTATGAAATCGATGAAATGGTTATTCCAAATCCAAAAGATGATTCATGGCATAGTATTAATAACAATAATGAAAATAAACTTAACAGTAACACTAATAATGACGTAAATAACATTGTAAGTGATACTGATAGTGATGATGATGAATTTGAAAGCGCAGAATCTGAACTTAATTATAATTCTGATGGTTCCAATTATTTACCTATTACAAAATCAATTAATATTACTCATTTATTGCACTCTGCTGTTAATAATAATAATAATAGAACAGATTCAAATAGTAAAAATAAGAATAAAAGTAACGACAAAGATAAAGATAATAATAATAAAAATAGTAACGATGAAGAAGAAATATTATCTAAATTACAATCAATGATTATTAAACAGAGCACTAAGAATGGTTCAAGATCAGGGTCTGTATCGTTTAATCCAACAATCATTAATGCTAAAACTAAAAAACACATTCCGATGGCTACACCAGTTCAATTATTAGAAATTGAAAGGTTATCTCAAGAAAATTGCGGTATAACAATTAATTCAATGAATGATATCTTTGCCATTAATGCTTCGTATTATATTAGACAAAAATTAGGTGGTTCATCAAGATTAACTTATGATAATGCTAATCCAGAACCACTAGTAGTAATTTTAGCATCTGATTCTAATAGATCAGGTAATAAAGCGTTGACCTTAGGTAAATATCTTTGTCAACATGTTCGTGTATTAACTCTTTTCACATCAAATTTAAATAATAACGATAATGCTAGTGGTAATAATGACAATGAAGAATTTAATGAATCATTATATGAAAATATTGAAATTTATAAAGCATGTGGTGGTAAGATTGCTAATAATTTACAACAATTGAAAAATTTATTGAAAAAATTAAATAGTCCCGTTGAATTAATTATAGATGCCATGCAAGGTTTTGATTGTAATTTAATCGATTTTGATAATAATCAAGATAGAATAATTGAAATAATTGAATGGTGTAATAGTATAATTCATACAAGTAATGCTAAAATTTGCTCTATTGATATGCCAGCTGGTTATGATAGCGGCTCAGGTTTACAGAATTTTGAAATAGCCATTGAAAAAGTACATTATATTCTTTGTTCATATACATGGCCATTAATATCATTAAATACATTAAGAGATGTCATTAATCATAATAATCACAATAACGAGGAAAATATCATTATGATTGACTGTGGTGTACCAAGATTAATATATTCACAAAAATCGTCATTGCGCAAATTTTATAATGTGGATACATTTACCACTGGTGGTAGTATAAACTTAACAATTTAAGTAATTAATTTATGAAATCCTTAAAACATTAGATTGTTAAATTTTTTTTTTCTAAGTTCAAAGTAAGAGCACATTAATTAAATGAACGTTTATTGTTTTAGCTATATAAATCAATTTGATAAGCGGAGTACGGTGACTCTAAATGGGTTAAATCGAGAATTTTTGTAATAATAATGTTTTTAGTAATGGCTTCAATACTACTAATGCTTAATATAATGTGATTTTAGCTTTTACTGCGAAATAAGGCTAGCATTATTTTTTTTTCGAAGTTACAATACGTTTTGTTATTGAATGTGAGGCTCGAAACTCCTAACAAAATTCCCAATTATAGAAAGAAAATTTAATATGATATATATGTATATATTTGAGCATACAAAATAATACCAATTGATATTTTGATTAAGGATGAAATTTGTTATATTCTACATAAAACTAGCCTTATTTGAAAAAGTATATTTGGCTAAACCAGCTTTTGTTCAAATATTGAAGTACAAGGAGAAATATTGAAGTACAAGGAGAAATACACAAAATACACAAAATACAGTCAATTGACTGGTGTCGAGGTTATAGGTCGGTTGCAATAAGAATTTTGTACAAATGAAATACTGTTTTTTTTTTTGGTCACAAAATCCAAATCCATAGGAATTGATTCACAGATGCAAATATGTCTCTTACTTGACACAAAGACAAAGGTTTATTTCTGCTATTGATGAAGCAGTGGAAAATTTTACAATTCTCAAGTAGTTTTCGAGAATTGGCTCTAACGAAGAAAAAGAATTACGGTATACCATTTTTAGTAACGGAGTAAGTGTCAGACATTTTTTTTAATGACTTGATATAATATAAAAACAATATTTAATGATAAAAGAGCAAATAAACATAACTTCTATTATTTATTATATGCCAATAACTATGTTTTTTCAGCATTCTTTCAATTAACTTATGATCAATGCAGTAAGATATTTGAAGAATTGAGAGCAGAATTTGAGTGATGAGTCCATTCACTCTAATGAATAGTTAGGGCGTATTAGAAGTATATAATTTAGCTAAAAAAAAACTTGGATTAAGAAAGATCTCTATCTTTTGCAGATTAACTTTCATAAAAGTTTCACTAATACAATTTATCGCCATGGAAAGGGGTTATAAGAAGGAATATTCATTTTGGAAATTCTTCGAATAGCCATATAGCTTATGTTGATTGCTACATATGTTTTTTGTTTGAGCGCTTAATTTCACTTTGTTTACATTATATTCCGCACCAAAAAGAGTGGTTTGTCAATGTGTATGGGTGGGAGTACTTGTACATATGTGATCACATGTATACTGTATAATCTTGAAGGTAAATCTCAACAAATAAAATACAATTCGTCTACACGTATAGTATACTAAGATAGCATCCTCCGCGTTACCACACAACATATCTCATGACTATTGACACAGAAACACACAGAGTGTAACGATTGCAAGTCGAATTGTCTTTCCAAATTCAGTTTGATTAAAGTTTATTTTCACCAGCAAAAACTGCGTGTTTTTAAAAAATAAAAAACAATATTTGATAACGTTTGCTTCACCACTAACAGATTTTTGGAAGACTGTAGCTTACAAACAATCGTATCTACTTTATCATACGCTTCTACTGATTTAATAAGATTAAAATTTTTTTATTAGATTAGTGAAGTATACTTATTTCAATTGAAAGTTTTTTGTCCCAATATCACATTTAATCAATTCTGGATTTAAGGAAAAATTTTACAAACCTCAAGTTTAATTAGTTTAATCGTCAGTTAATATTAATAATTTAAAGGATATGGGTTCTTGCTGTAGTTGCATTAGGAAACCATCTATTCAACATGGCAGTACTATAGATAATTTAGATAATAGTAACAATAACAATACTAACGGTAACAATGACGATATTAGTATCTTACCAATTGCTGATAATGAAAGAGAAGCCGTTACATCACTTCTAGGTTATTTGGAAGATAAAGATAATTTAGATTTTTATTCTGGTGGTCCATTAAAGGCTTTAACTACTTTAGTTTATTCAGATAATTTAAATTTACAAAGAAGTGCTGCATTAGCATTTGCTGAAATTACTGAAAAATATGTTAGACAAGTTAACAGAGAAGTATTAGAACCAATTTTAATACTTTTACAAAGTAATGATTCACAAATTCAAGTAGCTGCCTGCGCAGCTTTGGGTAATCTTGCAGTGAATAATGAAAATAAATTATTAATTGTAGAAATGGGTGGTTTAGAGCCTTTAATTACACAAATGTTGGGCGATAACGTTGAAGTTCAATGTAATGCCGTTGGTTGTATTACTAATTTAGCTACAAGAGATGATAATAAACATAAGATAGCTACATCCGGTGCTTTAGTACCACTAACAAAATTAGCTAAATCAAAACATATTAGAGTACAAAGAAATGCCACTGGTGCTTTATTAAATATGACACATTCTGAAGGTAATAGAAAAGAATTAGTCAATGCGGGTGCTGTACCAGTACTTGTTTCCTTATTATCTTCATCTGATCCTGATGTTCAGTATTATTGTACAACTGCTTTATCTAATATTGCTGTTGATGAAATTAACAGACAAAAATTATCACAAACTGAACCAAGATTAGTTTCAAAATTAGTTAGTTTAATGGATTCACCATCATCAAGAGTTAAATGTCAAGCTACTTTAGCTTTAAGGAATTTAGCATCTGATACTTCATATCAATTAGAAATTGTTAGAGCTGGTGGTTTACCACATTTGGTCAAATTAATTAAAAGTGATTCAATTCCATTATTATTAGCTAGTGTTGCATGTATTAGAAATATTTCAATCCATCCATTAAATGAAGGTTTAATTGTAGACGCTGGTTTCTTAAAACCATTGGTAAAATTATTAGATTATAAAGATTCTGAAGAGATTCAATGCCATGCTGTTTCAACATTAAGAAATTTGGCAGCATCGTCGGAAAAGAACCGTAAAGAATTCTTTAAAAGTGGTGCAATTGAAAAATGTAAAGAATTAGCTGTTAACTCACCAATTAGTGTACAAAGTGAAATTTCTGCTTGTTTTGCAATTTTAGCATTGGCTGATATTTCAAAAATTGATTTATTAAATGCTAATATATTAGATGCTTTGATTCCAATGACATTATCACAAAACCAAGAAGTATCTGGTAATTCTGCTGCCGCATTAGCTAATTTATGTTCAAGAATCAATAACTATAGCAAAATAATTGAATACTGGAATGAACCAAATGAAGGTATTCGTGGTTTCTTAATTAGATTTTTGCAAAGTGATTATGCCACTTTTGAACACATTGCGTTATGGACAATTTTACAATTATTAGAAAGTCATAATAATAAAATATTAGAATTAGTCATCAATGATGATGAACTGATATCTGGTGTCAAGAAAATGTATACCATAACTTATGATAGATTGAAAAAGAATGGTATCGATCCAAATAATATTAATGGTAACAATGATGAAAATAATGGTAATGATAATACAAGATCTTCTGATAACGGTGAAGATGCAAGCATTGAATTGTACAACATTACACAACAAATCCTAGAATTTTTAAATTAAATAGTTAGTTCAGGATGATAGTCTTCTTAAATTGTATCTATCCATATCTGCATTACATAATTAACTAGAAATATCCACTGTCAACTTATAAAATGTATAATCAATAATAATAATTAAAACAATGTTAGTTATTTTATAAAACTATTAATTGCAAGGCAATATGTAATAATTGTGATAAAATCTCTATTTTTCGTACAAATATTACTTTTAGAGAGTAATATTAATAAGATTAGACAAGACCAACAAAAAATAAATCAACAAAAAAAACAAATTAAATATTAATAACAATATACATACATGTATCAATATGTATCTCTATTTCTTCTCTATAAGGTTCTTTTTTAATATTAAAGTAAAATTATTTCAATTTACATAAAGCAAAAACCTTTTCTATAAGTGTTGTGAATGGTTGATAGTGCTTTGACTAGTTAATAGTTAAATAATAAGTACAGATGTCAAATTAAATTTAAATAAGAATATGAAAAAAATTTATTGGGATACATGTTTATAAAATTATGGATAGATCAATAAACAAAATTTTTTCGAGAACAGTCAATAATTCTGAACATTGATCATCAATCAACAGTTTAAAAGAAAAGAAAAAATATTTTTAAACATCATTTAATGCAACACAGACAACACCTTTATGATGACCACCATACTGTCTAACAATTTCCCTTGTTGAAAGATCCCATAATCTGACGTAATGATCACTTGACGCGGTAACTAAATATGCACTATCGGCACTAAAAGCACAATCCCAAACCCATCTTTGATGACCATCTAATGCAGATTCTAAGGAAAAATTATCATTAACAGACCAAATTCTTGCAGTTTGATCTGCTGAACAAGTGGAAAGATGTTTAGCATCGGATGATAACAATATTCTTGTAATATAATCATTATGTGCTTTGAATTTCGTAATTGGTTTTAAGTTTGATGCATCAGTATGATTAGGCATTTCCCAAACAAAACAGTTACCTTTACTATTGGCAGCAACTAAAATGGAACCATCACCAGCTACTGATAATGATTGCAAAGAAGTATCAATTTCTGGTGTTAATTGATGCGTACATTGGTTTTCACCAAGATCCCAAATTCTAATATTACCATCTCTATCACATGAAATCAATTCACCTTGATTTGGATGTATAACAACTTCGTTAACAGGTGCGTTATGTTTATAATTTCTTGGTACTGATGGTGATCTAACGTCCCAAACTTTTATGGTACCATCTTCACTTGATGTAACCATCCATTTATTATCTTGTTGAAATGAAACTGAAGTAACATTCCCCTTATGGCCTTCAAATGATGCTACTGGATTTGAATTTGTCGTTCTAATATCATATAATCTGACGTTTTGATGGCCAGCTGCTGCTAATAATTTTTTATCATTAGTTATCTCTAATCTATTAACTTGTGAATCTGCATGTTGAATTGTTCTTGAACAAACACCCGTTAAGGCTTCCCAAAATCTAATTGTATGATCATATCCGGCAGATACTAATAATACAGACATAGCAAGTTATATTCAAAAATTTGTTGATTACTCACCTTCTGAATGATTTTTTAATTTATTCTAATCGTTTTCTCTATTTTTTTGTTTCTATCTCAAATTACCCGAAATGTTTCAAGAAATTTGATTTTTTTGACTCAAATTACAAATGGCAGAGATGATGACTTTTACATTTTATAAACAACAGAAAAAGAGAATAAAGAATGCTCTTGACTATGTCTTTCTATAAAAAACTTATTACCCATGAAATTTAAACCGGTAGTTTTAACAAGAAATGTTTTAACAAAACCGCGACTTTTGCTTTGACTTGTAGCTTCTTATTATTTTTTCCCATGTTTTTATTACTTTCATCCAGCTATGTGTATGTGGTTTCTAAATTTCAAACAAATATGGAATAGAGATTGTATTGATTTTTTTAAGATTTTTAAAATACTAAAGTATATATGTTGCTTTTAATTAATTCTGTTACCTTAAATCCTACCTCAATGAATAAATTTTTTTTAAAGCTTTATTTTATAGCATCTACTCAATCATGCCCAATACGCCATATGTCATTCTATTCAGTTCAAACATTATTTTTGCTAAACAAGATTATTTGTTATTAGTGTTCAAATTTGACATTTCGTTTTGTGAAAAACATGCATAAAATAATATTTTTTATACTCAAAGAAGATCAACTAGATCGAATCAAAAGAGATGACTAATTGCAATAAAAAGAAAGATAGTTTTTTAACTAATGATAATCTTTTAAAAGAAAGTAACCATTTCAAATACGGTTTCAATAATGAAATGCATTTAAATTTAGAAAGGGGGTTTGTCTATAATCAGGAATATTTCGTGACACAAAATAAAAAGTGCGCTGAAATAGTTGATCTTGCAAACAATAATCAATCCTTTGATAATAATGAAAAATTCGAAATATATCCCAAGATTGAACATTTTGATTCAAATAATCAAACTGATATTGATGTTGATAAACACCACAGAAAAATTAGACATGTTAAGGACGTAAATGTTCAAGACAGGACAACTGAACCAAGGGATAACACTTTTGGGAAAGGAAACAATAATATTTGTAACCAAAAAATAAACACAGACATCACTAATCTTAATGACCTTCTCATGGTTAAAATTCCTAACTTTGGAAAATGTAGTAAGTTTAATAGTTATCAAAGTGATAATATTTTATCAAAAATTGATGATATTTTTTTTGAAAAGCCACAAAGTGATGAAGGTTTGGAAAATTTAGCACAAACAACGAAGAATTCCAGACATTCAAAAAAGATTTTGACCAAAATCAATGAATCGAGAGTTCTTTCAAAAAACTCAAAAATCAACCTAGAAAAATTTGAAACTTTAAAATCTTCAAGGAATGAGAGTTTTAACGATTTAAATACAAATTATTTGGAGAACGTTTCAATACAAATGATGGAAAAGTCAAAAAAAATTCCAAAATCTTCAGACTTACCTAATTCTGATTTTTATGAAAGGTACAAAACTTGTTTAACTGAAACAACAATTCAAAATAGCGTTGAAAAGAAAAGAAAGAAAGAGGACTTTACTTTTACAAAGGATGAAATTTTAAAACTAGAAAATTTGTTTAAACAACTTAATATTTTCGAAACTTCAAAGTTGTTAAAAATAGAGCAACCTCTGCATCCCAATAGAATTAAAGACGGTACTGATGAAATAGACAATCTTAAAAAAGAAAGCATGTCTTTTTCTAGCTCTGCTAATACAAAAAATACTAACAGTGTTTCTACTGTAATAAATCATGTGGATTCAGTGTCTTCTGAAACATTCGGCCTTTCTAAGATTACTAAAGAATCAAACTATGTAACATCAAACATTAAATATCCCGGTAAAACAATGGGTGAAAATGATAAAATAAAATCAAGCAAAATTAATAAGACTAAAAATAATAGGAAAGATGGACATTTCAATCGGCCTTTTGATTATAAAAACAAACAATCAAAAAATTTCTCAAAATGTTCTGAGAAGAAAAGCAAAAACCAAAATTTCTTCCTTGATAAAAAACAAGAGGCTACAAAATTAGAGAAAAATGCTAGAGTAAAACAAATCTTATCACAAAATAAATTTTCTAAGCTTGGAGATAGAACAAAGCAGTTGAAAAAAACGAAAATTGAAAATCTATTCAATCCACCAATTTTTTATGACCCACCTAAAAATTGTAATGTTACCTTCAATCTTACCAATGGTAGAAACAAAAATGGCAAATTTTTGGAACACGAAAATTTAATTGTAAGTAATTTTAATTTTAATAATGAGTTAAATTGTATTATCAATATTAAAATAAATAAGCAAATAGAAGAAACTAATATGAAAGGACTCGAACTATTTCAATGTTATTCAAGACCTACTACACCAAACTTTATGAATCAATTGAAAAAAGTACCATTATGGGAATCATCATTTTTTTTAACGCAAGTACCAAGCAAATTTGAGAAAACAAATGAAAAAATTCAAAAAAATCAACAAACCATACGCATTTACTATGAATTAATAAGGTGGGCACATTTAACTATTTGGTCAATTTATGATGATAATTCGGTTAGTTATACTGATTCAATAAGAGAAGAAGTTGAAAAAATTAATGAAGATGCATTTAATGAAAATGTCAAAATGATTAGAATCTCGTATTTAAATGAATTAAGTGAAGATATTTTGATTAATTATAACAATATCAGTAATTATTTTCAATTATCAAAAGAGGTGTTGGATTCTAGTGATGTTTCGAAAATAGCTGATTTTAAGAATAATTCTGATTGGATTGAGAAATTTATCGAAAAATCATTCACACAGTTACTAAATATTCAAAACTGTTTATTGATTAGTTTTACAGAAGATTATAAGAATTTAGTTAAAATTCAAACACTTCTTAGTATAAAACTCCTTGAAGTTAGATAAATAATAAAAAAAATTGGTGTATATAAAATGCGTCGTGAGTTACATTTCTTTAGTTCTGTCATTAATATACAATAAAATACTACTTCTCTTTGAAAAAAAGATAATTCTCGTTTCTTTAATTTTGCTATAAAAAAAATTTTTTTTAGCGAAAGTAAATTTATTAGTAAAAAATAGTGTATGACCATACTACCTCAAGACTATCATAGTTTCAACAATTTAGCACTTGTTTTGTTTGTGTCACAAATTTATCAAATTCTAACTGCAGTCACGTGGTATAAAATACATAAATATTTGATCTCCTTCTGGTTTTGGAACCATTGAAAGAAAAGCATAATAAATTAAAGCTTAACTTTAACGTAAATGGCATAAATGGAAGCATAACTCTGGGAATTGCAACATATTGCCAACCATGGGCAAATGACAAATTAACAGACCAAGTGCGGACAATTTTATCGAATGTTACAAAAATAATTTAGGCTGTCACGTGCACTTCTAGAATATTCTAGAATTTCCTCAATGGGTAATTTTAATTTGATTAGTTTGCAAATTAATATAAAAGGTGAAATTGTTAAAACAATTAATGATTTATATCTGAATAACTAAATTTGGTAACACATTTTTTTAACAAATTTTATAGAAATCAGAAATTAAAATAGTAAATTCGAACAGAATTACTAATAATTTCAAGACAATAGTTATTCAAAATGGTAAAAGAGACAAAACTCTATGATTTACTAGGTGTTTCACCAAGTGCATCAGATCAAGAAATCAAAAAGGGTTACAGAAAATCTGCCTTAAAATACCATCCAGATAAGCCAACTGGTGATACAGAAAAATTTAAAGAAATTTCTGAAGCTTTTGAAATTTTAAGTGATTCAAATAAGAGAGAAGTTTATGATCAATACGGTTTAGAAGCTGCTAGACAGGGTGGCCCATCATTTGGTGGTGCCGGTGGTCCAGGTGCTTCTCATTTTGGTGGTAATTTTTCTAACGAAGATGCATTCAATATTTTTTCACAGTTCTTTGGTTCAGGTGGTTCACCATTTGGTGATGATGGTTCAAGTGGATTCAGTTTCCAAAATGCTGGTGGTCATCCAGGTGGTGCAAGTTTTTCATTTGGTGGTATGCCTGGTGGTATGGGCGGTATGCCTGGTGGTATGGGTGGCATGGGTGGTATGCCTGGTGGTATGGGCGGTATGCCGGGCGGTTTCAGATCAGCTTCACCACAACATGAGGAAGAAGTGGTTCAAGTTAATTTACCAGTTTCATTAGATGATTTGTTTGCTGGTAAGAAAAAATCATTCAAAATTGGTAGAAAAGGTCCAAGAGGTGTTGCTGAAAAGACACAAATTGACATTCAATTAAAAGCCGGTTGGAAAGCGGGTACAAAGATCACATACAAAAACCATGGTGATTATAACCCATCCACTGGTGGTAGAAAAACATTACAATTCGTTATTCAAGAAAAGCCACATCCATTATTCAAAAGAGATGGTGATAATTTAGAGTATCAACTGCATTTAACATTTAAAGAATCTTTATTAGGATTTTCAAAGACGATTCAAACAATTGATGGTAGAACCATCCCACTGGCAAGAAGTTCACCAGTGCAACCAAGCGAAACTTCAGTTTATCCTGGCCAGGGTATGCCATTGCCTAAAAACTCATCACAAAGAGGTGATTTAATTATTCGTTATAAAATTGATTACCCAATTACACTAAATGACGCACAAAAAGCTGCAATTGATCAAAACTTTTAATCTTAATATCATAAGAATGAAAATATAAATTCATTTAAAGTTTAACATATTCCCAATGCATAATATTATTATATATATTTTTTGAATTAAATATTTGACATATAGAGTAAATTATTTTAATATGAAACTAAGTAACAATTTATTTATGACGCATTTTGGATTTAAAGTATGCATTTTGGTATTAATCAGTGTTATTTTCTTGAAATTTCTGCCATTAAGGACTTATTAAGGATTTGAAACCGCTTTTCACTGTTTTTTCACTTAAAATTCTTTTATAACTTACAGTTGTGATGCTTTTTTAAATTTTTAATCAAATTTTCTTTTACTGCAAATATAAACTCTTTAGTGTTTACATAAGATCCTTCCTCACCATTTCCCAGTAATAAAGCTAAATCTTTTGTCATAATGTTATCAAATTGAACTGTATTAATGGTTGATTTTTCTAGCAGTTTTGCAAACTTAATTAATAATTGATTACTATCCAATTCTCCCCTATGTATCAATGCTTTGGTCCATGTAAATATTGATGCTATGGGATTTGTTGAAGTTGGTTCACCCAGTTGATATTTTCTGTAATGTCTTGTTATTGTGCCATGTGCAGCTTCAGACTCAAATATTTTACCATCGGGTGTCATTAAAACAGAGGTCATTAAACCTAAAGAACCAAAACCTTGTGCAACGATGTCACATTGAACATCACCATCATAATTTTTTAATGCCAATATAAATCCACCATTCGATTTTATCATATAAGAAACCATATCATCAATTAACCTGTGTTCATATCTTAAAGTTAAGTCTTTGAAAATCGATTCATATTTATCTTTATATAATTTCTCGAAGATATCTTTAAAAAGTCCATCATATCTTTTTAGTATAGTATTTTTAGTTGCGAAAAATAGTGGTAGTTTCCTTTTGATTGCCATTTCAAAACATGAGCGGGCAAAAGCTTCAATTGATTCATTAGTATTATACATTACTAAAGCAACACCACCATTGTCCGGATATTCAAAGATATTAATAATTTCGGTTTCACTAACTTCACTACTATTAAAATCAGCATTATTTTTTAGCAACAATTTTAAGCTACTATTTCCTTTAACTTTTAAATCGACTGCCTTGTATTGATCACCAAATCCATGCCTTCCAATAATAATTGGTTCATACCAGTGTTTAATAAGTCTTGGTATTTTCGGAATAATTATTGGTTCTCTAAATATGGTACCACCTATTAAATTTCTTATAGTTCCATTTGGCGATTTCCACATTTTTTTCAAGTTAAATTCAACTAACCTTTGTTCATCAGGCGTAATAGTTGCACATTTTGCAGCAACACCATATTTAATTACTGCCAATGCTGAATCTTCAGTGATTTGATCGTTAGTTTTGTCCCTGTTTTGGATTGATAAATCAAAGTATTTCAAATCTAAATCTAAGTATGGTAAAATTAATTCATCTTTGATCAATTGCCACATAATATGAGCCATTTCATCCCCGTCTATTTCCACAATGGGATTACTAACGTATATTTTTTGTAACATATCCAGTGGTTGCTTTCTCTTGTTAGAATCCTCCCTTAGTTTATATTTTAAAGCATTCTATTTGTTAGTAATACCTTAATTTATTGCTTTTTAAAATTAAAGTTTGAAGGCAAACTAAAAGCTTAGAGACTTTGTTTGGAAACAAAATATTTTGAAAATCAAACTTGATCGATTACTTAGCTTATTGGTTTTTATTTAATCTATTAAAATTAGCATCAATGTACTTTTTAAATGAAATATTATTAGACATTGTTTATCTGTACTTCTAGGCTAAAACTCTAAGCATAAAATCTTTTAATGGATTTAGAAAATAAACATTTTTACTTATAAACATACCATTGCAAGCTTAAATCATTCAAATTAAAACGAATGATAAGGGGTAACTGAATTTAGAAAACATACTTCTTTCAGAGTTAGCTAAGGTCATCTACTAAGCATTATCGATTTGCGCGATCAAGAGCCTACGAGACACCATTTTAGCTGACATCCTATTCAAAAATATTTGTCAAAAGATGAAAAATGTTTATTAGCCAGGATGCGGGTGCCCTGAGATCAAGGCTCATTTGCATTCGATATTACCTAGATAATATGTGAAGAACTTTCGTAGAAGTGGGTTCCCATCTTTCGAAATGCAGGCATCGATTTACTTTTAAAAATATCCCCTTCAAACAAAGCATTTGTTTAATACCTACCTTTACGCGCAAAGCTCGACTTGTGCACTACGAATCGAGTCAAAATTAAGATTTAATATTTCAATAACCCGTGGTTGGTTTATAACGACAACCTGTATCATATACCTTACAACAAAAAATTTGCAGTTGAAGACATTAGTAAGAATCAGATAGGTATCATATATTTGGGGTGCAAATACGAGCAAAGCATAATTTAAGTAATCGCACTTGAAAAAAGTTGCAGTTAATCTTATATAGTTCAAAAATGTGATATAAAAAATATTTTCTTCATGAGATAAAGACATTCAATCATAGTATAATTCAATTATATAGACTAAAAAATGAACAAAATTTTATATAAAGAGGAAGTACAAATTTTTCTATTTGCTTATGAATTAATTTTCCATTAAATCAGTGACAGTGATTTCATTGTTTAATACTCTCTTCATGCTATGTAAAATGTTTTCGAAAGAATCAAATTCATGGAATGGAACATTTTGTCTTTTACAAAAAGTGACTAAATCTTTACCTCTCTTAGCAAAAAGTAAATCACATTCTTTAGCAGCACTTAAATCAGAAATACCATCACCACAGTAAAAATAAGTTGGTCTAGTTTCACCATCTTTTAATTGCGATTCGAATTTTTCTTTATAGACATCAATAGATTTTGATTTATCGTGACCAAATGGTGTTTCATCTCTGTAAGTAACAGTCATTTTACCATTAGCATCAGTGATAACATCATTAGCCATAATTTCAATCTTGTCAATGTTTTCTTCACCTAATAATTTAGTTAAAAGATGTTTGATAATTGGATGCATACCACTAGAAACAACAATTAATGGCACATTATTTTCTTGTGACCATTCAAAAGTTTGTTTGAAACCTGGATCTAATTGAATAGTTTCTTCTAAAACTTTTAGGTTGTGATCTAATGGAGTCTTAATTGCATCGATCATTTTAGTAAAACATTCTCTGAATGATGTAGTACCATCGATAACACCTTCAAAAAGCTTTAATCTTTCAGCTTGGGGTAAACCAAAAGTATCACTAATATAGTCATTTGAGTCTTGCAAAGTGATGGTACCATCAAAATCACTGAAAATAACTGCTTTTACCATTTCAAATATAAGTTTATTGTTTATTTATCTTGATTATCATAAACTTTTTTCGAATAATTTGTTTTTCGTTGAAAAAACGTTTCTTTTTATGTTTTTTCTTAAAACGTGAAAATAATCTTTGAAGTGTTCGAATAGGAGAAAATTGTTATCACTTTGGCAAATAATACTATATTATTTGCTCTAAGAATTTTTGAATTCGTTTCAACGTTTGGAATTAAAAATTATTGACGTTCCTGTGATGCGCAAAATGTGTTCCTAAAAGACTTTGTTTCAACTACTAAAACTTCTTGAATAAATAAAAGTCTCCTTTTCTTCTTCAAACTAATCGTCAGCCGTCATCAGAGAAAAATTAGATAGCTTTTAAAAACAATGAACAAAGATGATTTGTTATTGATTATGATATATTTTTATTCAAACGTTAACAACACGGTGTTTCAAATTTTAAATTATTACAGCACTGACCATTTAAGTTTTACCGGCAAATTGATATTTATCACCCCATTATAATTGAAGTTAGCTAAGCCATTCAGAATTTGTTCTTAGGTTTCAAACTTAGTTAAATAACATGTAATCAGTACGTGCTTTGTTACAAATACTTCCAATAACCTTGTATTATATAAATACGTTTGTAACCCTTCAAAATATTTGTAATCGAAAAGTAGGAATAATTTAAGAAATCAAATTTTAAATAGAATCAAGGGTTTAAATAAATTTATTATTTTTAAAAAGTTCGAATTGAAAGCAAACGGAAAAGCCAGAAAAGCATAGTAAATACAAACATAATGAATTTAGTTGTCCTCTCAGGTGGTACTGCTACTAATTCAATTACATCATGCCTTTATAACTTAACTGCAAAGGAAAACAAGCAATTAACATTCATTTTACCAATTTCTGATAATGGCGGTTCTACAAGTGAAATATTAAGAGTATTAGGTGGTCCAGCTATTGGTGATATAAGATCACGTATAGTTAGATTATTGGAAGATGATCAACTGATTAATATTTTTAGTTACAGACTTCCTGACAATTTGGAAAAGGCTAAATTGGAATGGAATGAATTTGTTGAAGGTTCACACAAAATATGGTCAACTGTTCCCATTTCAGTAAAAGAAATGATTAGACCGTTTATTATCCATATTCAATCTGAGTTATTGAAAAGGAATAGAAATAGTCAAAATAACTTTAAGTTTGAAAAAGCATCCATTGGTAATCTATTTCTAACAGGGTCACGTTTGTTTTTAGGCAATTTGGATGCTGCAATTGAATTAATGATGAGATTAGGCCGTTGTAATCCTTACGTTAGTGTTATGCCTTGTATTAACACAAGTCATACTCATCATATATCAGCTTTACTAAGTAATGGTGACGTTATTACTGGCCAATCACAAATTTCACATCCATCTAAACCATCGATTAATAGGGTAGCTTCAAGGAATGCACATGAATTGCTCCTATCAAATAATAGCATTTGTGCTAGTTTCAACAGCACTTTAAGCATTGGTTCATCTGATGCTAAATTTTTGGATATTGAACCTAAGTCTGCTAAATCAATTTTGAATAGTAGTAATTTGAACGAATTTGATGACAGCGACGATGATGAATTGGCTAATCCAAGATATATTTTACCTGAATTGAGAAATTCACAATTGCATTTTGATAAACAAGATATGGATCAAATGTTACCAGCACCAATAGAAAGAATATTATACATCAATCCATACGGGGAAGAAGTAAAGCCCACTGGAAATTTAAGAGCCATTAATAAAATTAAAGCTTGTGATATTTTGTTATACTCAATTGGTTCTTTGATGACTAGTTTAATGCCAATATTAATATTAGGTAATATTGCTAATACAATTCTAGAAACAAAAGATATCTCTAAAGTATTAATTGTAAACAATAAATACGACAGAGAAACTTATGGTTTAGATGCAATTAATTATGTTAAGTTTATAATTGATTCTATGATAAAGAGTGTAGCCGATTATAGACAAAGTAAGAATATGCCAATAAATAACTTGTTTAATGTACCATGGAGTAGCTTTATTACAGATATTATTTATTTAACCAAAGGTGATATTCAAATGGACTGGCAAGTTTTAAGAAATCGCGGTATCAATATATATAGTATTGATTCTGATTTAATAACCAATGAGGGTCTGAAAAGCGTTTTAAACAAAATCAAAGCTGAAAAAAAAGCATAAAATGAGTTTTTGAATTGATTTTTGCACAAAATAAAAGAATTTGTGATATATTATATATTATTGAATTTTTATGCCGATTTGGCAGATTTTATTTCATTTAATGGCTATATATAGTCAATTTAAACAATAAATATCATAGCATTTTGAACAAATTTTGTACTCTATACTATCTTGTTCGTATACCGCAAAGTTGGAATCAATTCGTCTCTTAATTAAAAAACATGGTAAACATTTTTCATATTCTTTATGTTTATCGCCAGTAAACATCATTTTTGCACTTTCTAACATATTGTTCAATTCGAAATCATTATAGGTTACCTTGAACGTAGATGTATTTGTGGAAAACGAGTGGTCTGTATTAGCCATGTAAATTAATACTGGAGGTGTGAACCCGTTCGTGTTGCTCAAATGACAGCCAAAAACTTTTGGTTCATTAAATGTATACTTTTCAATTAAAAATTCACCTGATTCGGTATAATCAATTCCATATTTCTTGGCAATTTTCAGGATGGTTTCCATTTTTGTCCCATTTGTGTAATTTTCTTTATCCGAACTGGAGTCGATGATAAACACTACTTCCATATTTCTTTCGGGAATAAGCAAAGTTCTTAAGGGAATGTTCTCTCCATCTTCGCCCCCATCAACTAGATATAAATAGTCTTCTTTCGTAAGAGAAGGCGTTATTTTGTCATTATCGTAAAGGAAAAAAGGATTTGGTTTGTATATTGCATAATCGGTCTCAATCATTGAATTTGACCTATTTTCCGCTAGATGATTGTCAAAGGAATTCGACAAACCAAAAGTACCCATTAATGTTCTCATTGTATCCACAATTTCTTTGGATGAGTTTGAAATCTCTTTCCAAACATATAAGATTGCATTGTTGAATATCGAAGAAGATGTGGCTGCTATGAAACCGATATCGTCAAATTCATGAAAACACGTTTTTGCCACTCCGTTTATGATCCTTGATCCTAGGTATTTCAAATTAATAAATATGCCAGCTGATGGTTCCCAAGATCCAAACTCGAAAGGTGTAAATTCGAATATAAAATTTTTCATATGGTCATTTTTGCAGTTAGCTACAAATATCAACAGAGGAGCTTCGTTTCTTTGAAATTTTGTATTGCGTCTGATTAATTCATAAAATGAAGAGCTTTCTGATTGAAAAGAAATTTTTGTATTTAATCGTTTCAATAGTGCCTTACCCCAATAATCAGTAAAAGACAGTGAAAACCCCTTTAACTTTTTCAGTTTAACTTCTAAGTGAAGGTTAATATAAAAATTTAGGATGGTTTTTATCAATTTTAACTTGTCAGCAGAATATGTATTTTCTTTTGAACTTTGTTTTTCAAAGGACAGGATGTGTTTTAGTTTACCATACCAGCTAGAAGTGTCTCTTTTCTTTAATATTCCAGTACCATGAGTTAAATTTGTTTTTGTATTGTTTTTAATCCCTCTCTTTCTTAGTTGTGTAATATTCAGTTCTTCCATGCCAGATATAATATCAATATTTTCTAAATCAAACTCTGGTACACCTTTTAATACGCCAGTCTTCAAATCCCAATTCTTTAATATGATGTCAGGATCAAAATTATGTAACAGTAAGTCTAATAAAACCCAACTGCCACCTGATAGTCCACTTATATAGGTCAAACAATCAAATAAACAGATTTTGTTCATTTCTTTTATTATACCACTTGAAATTAACATGGATCTGTAACCACCGCCAGAAATAGCTAAACCCCAATTTGGAGGCTTGTTTAAAATGTTTCTCAAGGTTCTGTTACTCCAAAAAAGGTCGCTATCTTCATATTGTTTCAAAAAATGTAAAACCTTGTTGCTTGTAAAGTCTTCTCTATTTTTAATGTATTCAGATTCATCTGAACAAAGTTCCCCATGACTTTCTCTAATTAAATCAAATTTTGGGCAATTTACTTCGTATGGGGCTTCAGCATATGAAGTTAATAAAAATAGCTGCAAAAACAAGATTAAAGAATATAGATATTTTAATTTGAACGAATTCATTTGAATTTTTTTTAATAATTTATTGTTATATCAATGAGCGGCTAATTCAATTTACACAAAAACCCATTTATATTTTTCAGATTTTGTTGTATTTATTCTTGACAAACTAAGGAGGCATGTTAAAATTTGAAACTAGACTATTGAAACCTTATATGACAAAGGGTCTGAATTGACTTTTAATGATACAAGCACATGTTTACAATAAATAAGATTCGTTCACTAGTCTGAGACAATGTATGGTGCTTTTAAAAATGCTAGACGAGGGACGCTGGTAAATTTCCTATCTATATTGAAAGTTGAGCAGTAAGGTCAAAACATTATTATTTATCAAGAAAATGGAGTGCAGTACTTGATTTAAAGAAAATTAATTTAAGCTCATTGATTAGGACAACTTCTTAAAATTATATCTTTTAATTAAAATATCTGATTACTAACATGGATAATGAATAAATTTCTAATGTTGTATTCGAACACACTTATCATTCCAGATTATTTAATTCATTATCAGTGCTAACTTGTTTACTTTTCAAAAAAAAAAAGATTTCAAAAACTATTCATCATTTTGAAACTTTTATAAATTCGAATGATAATATCGACTGAAAAATGGCTCTAAACGCTTTTTTATTATCGTTGGTAGCGGGTGCAGTTTCAGGAACTTCTACTGATGTATTTTTCTTCCCAATTGATACTATAAAGACCAGACTTCAAGCTAAGGGAGGCTTTTTCAAAAATGGTGGCTACCATAATATTTACAAAGGTATTGGTACTACCGTTGTTGCATCAGCACCCGGGGCATCTTTATTCTTTCTTACGTATGACTCGTTAAAGAGAAATATTAGACCTATTCTCCAAAATTACACCGACATATCGAGAAAAAATGAACAATTAACTGATACCTTGACACATATGATATCTTCATCAATGGGTGAAATTGTAGCTTGCACTTTTAGGGTACCTGCAGAGGTTGTCAAACAAAGAACCCAAGTTAATATTGGCAGAAGTTCTTTGGAAACTTTTATTAGTATCTTACAAAATGAAAATGGTGAGGGCTTAATGAAAAACTTGTATAGAGGATATTTTACAACTTTAATGAGAGAAATCCCGTTTACTTGTATTCAATTTCCACTATATGAATTTTTAAAGAAAAAGTGGAACCAACACGATATTGAGTGTGGTAATAATAATATATTACTGCCTTGGAAAGGTGCCGTTTGTGGTTCAGTAGCAGGTGGTACCGCTGCAGCTTTAACTACTCCATTAGATTTTATCAAAACGAGATTAATGCTAAATAAACGTAGTATAAGTGTAAAAGCGTTAGTTAAAGATATTTATAGAGAAGAAAATATTTTAATTTTTTTTAGTGGAATTGGACCAAGAACGGTTTGGATTAGTGCTGGTGGTGCTGTATTTCTTGGTACATACGAAACAGTAAAGTATATACTTACTACAACACCAGAACGAAAATTAACTTGAAGTAAAAATCTATCCGTCATTGATGATTTATCTATAATACTAAATAAAAATGAAAAAGTTATTTTGTTCATCTCTCTTTTGAAAAATCCTAGTGTAGTTAACTAACGACGGTTACACCATCGCAACTATTCAAGCAGTTACAGAAAAATGGAAGTTGAAGGATACATTGTATGTATTTCAAACAATATATTTGAAAAAAAAAGTTATTTTATTAGTATATTATAACTAGTAATATTCATTAGTATTTTATCCCAAAAATTTCAAGTTTTTTCCCATTTTACTAACCCAAAATTTCTTTTGTTTTATAGCAGACTGATCATGAACGTAGTAGATCAAGATCTCCAGTTCGTCGTTTTGATTCCCGTGATGAACCAAAGTATGGGGATAGAAGAAATAATAATGCATATCGCTCCAGAAGATATGGGAACGACATTGATAGTCATAGTGACTATAACAGACGGGATGGCAGACGGGATGATAGACGTGACTTTTACGCGCGTGACAGATATAACAACTCTAAAGGGAGATATGATGATACCTATCATTATAATAGCAGATATGTAGATGACAGACACAGAAGGCATGGAAGAGAAGGAAATTTTCATAGTGGGAGATCAAGAAGTAGGTATGAACAATCTAGAAGTGATTACGGCCCAGTTTTAGCCAGGGAATTAGATAGTACTTATGATGAAAAAGTAAACAGAAATTATACAAATAGTGTCTTTGTTGGTAATTTGACATATTATTCTACGCCAGAAGATTTAAAAGATTACTTTTCTAATATTGGTGATGTCGTCAGAGCTGATATTATTACATCAAGAGGTCATCATAGGGGTATGGGTACTGTAGAATTTACAAATACTAGGGATGTCGAAGAAGCAATTCGTCAGTTAGACGGCTCGAGTTTCATGGACCGTGTTATATTTGTCAGACAGGATCATCCCCCACCTTCAAATGGTCGTGAAAGGAGCTCAAGGAAAGATATCTCGGGTTCGTCAAAATATCAAAAAGATACTAAACAGTATGTGTTAAGCATTGCCAACTTACCCTCATCAATCAATTGGCAAGCTTTAAAGGATATGTTCAAAGAATGTGGACCAGTGGCACATGCGGATGTTGAACTAGATGAAAATAGAAATTCAAAAGGATTTGGAACCGTGATTTACAATGATTGTGAAATTGCGAGAAGAGCAATTGGAAGGTATAATGGTTTTGAGATTGACGGTAATATGTTGACTGTTTCCTCTGTTGATGGAATCGAAAACCTAGACAATTTTGAAAATCAAAATGAAGTCGATGGTGATAAACTTAATACAGATATTACAGTACAGGATGAAGATAAAGTAGCTATTATCGAAGAGGATGATAATGGTTTTACGAGAGGTTTTGTGGGAGACGGAGAGCGTAGCAATTTTATTTTTTGCTCAAATTTGCCATCTTCAACTGCTAAAAGTGATTTATTTGATTTGTTCGAAACTATTGGAAAAGTCAACAATGCTGAACTAAGATATGATGACAGCGGTTTACCGACAGGTATTGCAGTCATAGAATATGAAAATATTGACGATGCCGTAATGTGTGTTGAAAGATTAAACAATTATAATTATGGAGGATGTGATCTAAATATATCATACGCCAAACAAAATTAGGGTTTATGGAACACTCTATCTTTTTGTATTTATATAGTATTATGCTTTTTAGTTGTAAATATTAAATAAGCAATAACATGAAATTAATTTGAACAGAAAGAAGAGCAATAAAAAACATAGAATTTTTACAAAGTCCTTTCGTATCTTTTAGTAATAAGTGGTTAAGATCACTATTGCTTTAAACATAGTTTCTAGTAAACAGTTTACCTTACAGTATTTAAAAAAGTCTAAAATCCTATCAAATTTCGATTTTTCTATTTAACAAAACACTTTTTTAAAAAGAAAATCTTTCAGAGGAGAATAAATATGTAATTATAAGTCGGCTAAAAATGCTGGAAAACCTTCACTTTAAAGTAGTATTCTTATTACTTGCTTTATTGGTACTATTATTTACGATATATTGTAAACGTGAAGTTATTAGTAAGTTAAATAGTAAACAATCAATTATTTCTTTCAATAATTTTGACTAACTTACTAACAATGACTATGATTAGAGTTCCACCTACAAGAATTTTGTTTAAAACTTTCAAGAAAGTTTGGTGGTCATATCACACTGAATGATTCATTTTTTGAGGATTTAGAAGATGGATTTCATTCAAGAAATTTTAATATTGTGGAACAGAATAAGACAGATATGAGATCAGGTCTTGATGAAACTAGTAAAAAAGCCATTAGAAAAATTATGGATTCCAGAAATATAACATTTGACGACGCAAGACTATTGTACATCAAAAATGAGTTCCAGAACAATTCTATTGCAGATGATGGTATGCCCTTAGATCCTAAGACAGTAACCTTTTCAAAGAAATAAATTTTTAATTTGTAAAATCATATTTCATTTTACAATAAAAATGGCATTAGTAAGTTTGCAACATAAAATGAGACAACTCTTTTTACTTTCAAAATGTTCGTTATTTACATGAATATATAACTATCAAACAAATTTTCTTGAAAATTTTATATTACCTTAAATATTCTCTATTTGTTCAGTACTATAGTTAAACCTTTTAGAAAACTTTGTATTATCATTAATTTTTGATACATTTGGATGAAGTTGTAATTTAATATTCAATTTGTACAAAAGCTTTTTGAAATAAAGCTCATCTGACAGTGTAAGAAATTTAGAAGCACGTTCTAACATTTCGTCGACTTTTTTGACTGCATCTTTTGAGCTAGGGCCTTTGTCTATATCTGAAATTTTATTTATCAAATTTTGTTTCAAAGTTTTTTTATTTTCTTCAGAAATATATGGAATTAATCGAAATTTATTATCAAAGGATACTCTTTTATTTAAAAAATTACATTTCTCATCAAGTGATTCTAAAGCATTTTCTGTTTTTGTTTTGTTCCATGTTTCTTTCTTGGCTTGTAATTTAATATTAAGTTCAAGTTGTCGTTTAGAGCAAAATTGGGCGTTATTAAGCGTTAAACCACTTTTCAAATAGGATTTTACACGCATCAGATATTGTACGCCAAAATATGTATCTATGTTATCATTTTTAGATATAGCCTCGAGATGCTTTTCAAACGTGGAAAATTTTGTCTCCTTTTGCACAGTATAATTTTTCTGCTTTTGGAGCAATTCTATTCTTCGTAAATGTTCTTTTCGAGGAATGGAATTTTCTTCTTTCATATATGCTCGAGGATTATCAAGAATCTTACGGCCAAATCTTCTTGGTGTGGGACTAAAGTGAGGGGTTGGTAATTTTGAGCCTATGCTTAAAGCAACTCCAATAAATTTTCTTTTAGGATGAAATGGATCCAAATAATATCTTACATATCCTAATTCTTTCGAAAAAATTGTATGATCCTTGCCAATTCCTGTATTTTCTCCAGGGTAAAATTTTGTTCCTCTTTGTCTGAATATTATTTCTCCAGGTTGAACAAACTGTCCTTCGTACTTTTTTGGACCCAATCTGCGACCTGCTGAATCCTTCATCGATGTTTTTGAACCAGAAGCCTTTTTAGTTGAGAATCTAACTTGAACAACGAATTGTGAATTGTAATTAAAAAAGATACGCGGTAAAATTGAAGTTTTACAGATACTACCACGGTTAAAGATCTCAAACTTAATCATAATAAAAACAATTGCACGATATTTCTAGAGGCACAGATAAGTTGTGCAATTTTTCTATATTAGCCACCTATAGTATTGTTTCTCAATTACCTACCTTGAATAAAAAAATGTAACCAAGCAATTCGTAGATGTTGATATGTTTATTTTTAATTTTTTCGTTAAGCACACACAATGTTAAATTTAATTTATTTTAAATTAAATTATTTATTAAAAAATAATACACGTGACGTAAACTTTACGGCTTATGAAGTATATATTTACTTTCAAATCAATGCATCAGTGAGAAAGAATGTTGAACTTACCTTTATTAAAATTATTATTATGATTCCTATTCTTGTTGTTGGAATATGGCCGTCATTAGACGAATATTAAATGAAGTTTTTTATTCAACGTGCCAAAAGCACCTGACTGTTAATTATTTAGGAAATGTTAATGTAGAATATTATTTATATAACTTAAATAACCAGTTTAAAATAAAACATCAGAGAACCGATTATTTAACAACGTTTTTACAACACACTGATAATGGTAACACAGCTAGTTTTCAATACTTAGTGTCTTTTATAGGAAGTGATATAGCTAATTTTAAATAACAATGTCAGTTGTTCAATTGGATAATACTCAAAACACATAAAATATGTAAATTGTTCAGCTTATTTTTATAATTATATTAGTTTAGAATAGGTGAATCATAGAACACAAGCGTTTCATAAGTGTAGGTGTAAAAATCACAGCATGTTCTCTTAATAAAAATATTGGCTCCTCGATGATATCTTAAAAAGGATAGCACTTTATCTGATTTTGAAATCGTTACTTCTAAGAATGTTTTCAACTCTATATGATATTAAATTTTTGTCTAATGTACTTATTGCAAGTTACTTCACAAAACTTTTTTAGCTTAGAAAGCTTTTTTTTGCCCTTTCCCAAGAGTTCAAAATAAAATTCCCCTACATATTGGGATGAATTTCAACTAAATTATAGTCAGATTTCTATTCCACCTCAAAAAATGTAACCAGTTTTATTAGTGATCTTTTTTCGCACAAAGTTTACAATATATCCTTAAATTTGCTTTTGTACATGAATATAATTATACCTTCAAACCTTCACATTTTCTGTCATATATTTTAAATGCCGGAAGTTGTGTGTTTTATACAACTGATGTTGACTTTACTAAGTCACCCAAATAAAATGGAATAAAAAAGTAAGCAAAACTATTTTGTTTGTATAAAAATTCTTAACTTGCAGAATTTTGAACTTTTCTTCCTCAGATGGAACGGCTAGATTGCTTTAATGAAAGTTAATGAAAACTTCGGATAACATTTAGCATTACCCTATTTAGCTTAATCTCTTTTTGCTTTTTATTTGACACCCACTTTATCATATCTAGAATCAAACCTTCAGTTTGATGTAATAAAATTTACCTGGAAAAAGTTTATTCAAAGAATGGCACAATGAGAGACACCCTATATTCCTCTCAAAATTATTTTAATGATTGGAAAATTAAAAAAAAGAAAAAAAAAAGAATTCCTAAATTTTCGAATATAAAAGAAATGCTCTTTTTAGAACAACAGTTCAAGGTTCGTTGAAAATCAACAAATGAAATTGCTAAACCAAAACTCGTCTTTAAAATTTAAAAACGGTGCCACTCTTCAACTTCAACCAGAAGACAAAGAAGATTTGTTTGTTCTTTATCAATTAATTGACCAAGATGATGAAATTATATTCAAAAAAAATTTTAGTTCAACAGTAAATGGAGATAATAAAAAAAAAGTGAAAGACTTGATAAAAATAAGAACTAGCGTTGTTTCTCGTGAATTTGATATGGCGGACGAATTTTTGAAATTTAAAGGTATAACAATCGATGATTTATCAGGAAAAGCAAATGTCAATATCGCTTCAGGTAAATTTATAAGTTATAAAATATCATACAATTATCCATTCACGCTTGTAAAGCAAAATTTTGATAAATATGCGCGAAATTTATTAGAAAACGCATGCAATCCGGAGTCAAAATCAGATACTGCCGCTGTCGTTTTACAAGAAGGTTTAGCCCATATTTGCATTTTGACTGCATCATCCACAATTTTGAAGCAAAAAATCGAATATAGTCTTCCTAAAAAGAAAACATCCACAGATATCATGAAATTTGATGAAAAAACTGAAAAGTTTTATAAGGCCATATATGAAGCTATGAAAAAATTTTATGACTTCAATAAATTAAGAATGATCTTACTGTGTTCACCTGGTTTTTATGCAAAGACCTTATTTGAAAAAGTTTTGAGATACGCGGAGGAAGAAAGAAATAAAACTATAATAAATCATAAATCTATGTTTTTTGTTGCTCATTCTTCTACCGGGTACTTACAAGGTATCACAGAAGTTTTAAAAGATCCGATATATGCAGGAAAATTGGATGATACGAAGTACTCACATGAAGCTTTAGTCATGGATGATTTTATGAAACATTTAGATTTAGATGACTATAAGGCATGGTATGGTGAAGAAGAGGTATTTAAAGCTGCTGAATTAGGAGCCATTGATCAATTATTAATTACAGATACTGTTGCTCGTACACCTGTTTTAGATGATAGAAAAAAGTATATGGACCTAATTGATTCAGTTGAAAGCACAGGTGGTGAAGCAATAGTTTTCAGTTGCCTGCATGTAACTGGTGAAGAATTGGATAAGCTAACAGGAATTGCGTGTATTTTGAAATATCCTCTGCCAGACTTGGATGAAGAGGGAAGTGATAGTGAATAAAAAATTAAAAATTAAAAAGATTAATTGAAACTAAAAAAATAGGAATCATTATATATATTATATGCTATCGATATAAAGCACATGCGAACATAACGACTACATGTTAAATCTGACAATTTTTTCTTGACAAATTTTGGACTAAGAATGATTATAAATTTCACATTAATGTACAACAAGCATTCAGACCACTTTTTTCTTGTTTTTCGGAGTTTTCTTCTTTATTAGAAGACCTTCCATTGTTTGAAGTATAATCTTTTCTTTGAACTGTAGAAGGTTTAACTTGATTATTGTCATAGAACTTTTGTACTGTTCGATAAAATTTTTCTCCTTGAATTCTAGCTACTCTTATTTCAAGTTCAGAAGCTGTTCTTGAACCATCGGACCCTGCAAGGGTTCCCGCACCCCAAGGACCGCAACCATGTAGTTCATCAATATTTGACAACTCAGCAAAACATTTATTATATCCTAAAGGAATAATTATCATACCATGGTGGGATAGGTAATCCAAGCAATTTTTAATAGTACTGTCTTGACCACCACCAAAACTTGCTGTACTAACAAAAACACCCGCGGCTTTTCCGTCTAAAGTTCCTTTTACCCATAAACCACCAGTTTTATCCCAAAATGAAGCCCATTGCGCTGGAACATTACCATATCTAGTTGGAATGCCAAAAAGGAAGGCATCATAATTCTCAAGAACTTCTTTTCCAACTACAGGAATGTCTTCAGGCTTAGGAGGAGCATTTAATTTTTCTAAAGCCTGAGCTGGTAGAGTCTCTTCTACTCTATACATGTCCGCTTTGCCACCAGCTTCTTCAACGCCTGCTTGGACTGCCTTAGCTAGTGTGTCAATATGGCCATAGGTTGAATACGTTATAATCGCTATCTTAACCATGTTGCTCGATGTGTATTTTATAAGTGGTTGGCATTATACAACCAGAAAGGTATAATAATTCAGAAATAATTTAAATTAATTCAAGGATACATACAACATTGAACAAAGGGGTGGCTAAAATTTGAAAACTCTTTATCAACCCTTTAATAATTAAAAATGTAATAAGCTGAATTTTATTTGAAAAATACCCTACAAGTACAAACATTAAAACTTAGACATAAAAGACTCGCGATGTAGACCTCACTAGACAATAAGTTTGAGAAATTTAAATTTAATTGCCATTTTTTTATTGAAATGGGAATTCTTTTTCTTAAACGTTTCCTCTAACATTTTTTTGATTTGAATATAGTTTACAGGAAACTACTTTTCCATACAAAAACTTCAAAAGACTTTGGCATTCAATAAATTTATAACCATTTGACATTACAACGTGATCATTAAGGAGTTTAATATCCGAAAAACAAACACGCCATAAATTAAATATTACTTCTAATCTCAGTCTTATAAAAGAAGGTACTGTATAAGATATGTGTTTTATGTAGTTTATCTATTAAACAGAATAACGAATATTAATATAAACAATTATGACCGTTCAGGAAAATACGCCACCTAGTTTTAGGTACAGTCAATAGTGTTTTTATTGCATCTGAGCAGACATCGTGTGATCTTTAACTTGTTTGTTATTATGATGATTGATGTTTCAATTCATTGTGTATTTATGACCTATAAATAAAAAACTTTATCAAAAATAGATATTTTTGTCGCTGATTATATAAAAGATATATAAAAAATAAATAAATAACAAACAAGTATCAGATCAAGGATATCTGGTCTTATTTATATAAAATATTTGCATCAACTATGATGTTGTTGCAATAAGATTGTGAAACAATAACTATATATTATTTTTACCTAATTTAGAAAAAATGTTTCAATAATTATGCTGTTACATCAAATTATCATCTAATTTATTTTCTAACAGCATCAAAACACAGACGCATAGAGGACTTAGAACCGAACCATTATATTGGGTGATATTATGGCGTGATTATTTAGGAGTTTAATATCCGACAAACAAACACGTCATAGATTTTATATTACTTCTAATCTTTATCATATAAAAGAAGGTACAATATATGATATGTATTTTATGTATGTTATGTATTAAAAGGAATAACGAATATAGTTATAAGAAATATGAACGTTCAAGATAACGTGCCAACTAATGTTAATGTGGCCAATAATAATTATCTTATATCAAAACATAAATATATAGAGGACATGAAACAAAATTGGGTCCGGAAAATCCTTTCATTGACACTAAACCTTTTTATTTAATGTGCTTTTTGGTTAAAATATATGCAAAAAAATAAACGACCCCAGTGAGGATTGAACTCACGATCTTGCGATTAACAGTCGCACGCCTTAACCAACTTGGCCATGGAGTCTTGTACGGTTGTTAGAGTTCCGTTTTTAATATGATTTAATAAAACTTTCAAACAGGATTTTAATAAATCTAACGTTTAATCAAAATCTAATTAACAAATTATATTATAAAACTAATATATATCTTTTTTATCTAAAGATCTATCTTCTTTTTCCCATTATTAATTTATATTAAAAAAATTAGTTCTTTTTATATTATAATAAAAATTCTTGACCTCAGGACCGGTCATTAAAATGAACAAAAATAAAACAATGATAACCCATTAAAGGTTGTTCAATACTTCTAATTTATGACACTGTAAATTAGGTAAGATATATTATCCTCAATATTCCACTTGAATAATATATCGCTACAACGTGTTCTCGATCATTTAACGCGGTATCCAATTACTTTACCGTAATGGGTAAGATACATGATCCTCAGTATTTCACTTGAACAATACATCACTAAAATAAAATGTTCTCTAACTTTTTTAAAATCAGAGCCTTAAATAAATTTCTTTTTCGGGAAGCGCAACAGGAAATTTTCAAAATCGTTTTTCAAATAATTAAAATAAAATAAAAAGAAATTAAAATAATCAAAATAAATCGAAAGTAATAAAAGAAATGAATTTAACTCAAACAAATAAACTAAAATGAAACTCTTTAAAATAAATAATCAACAAAATGATCTAATTTTATAAAACTTGATAAAACTAATATACAACTCTAGTGCATTCGTAACAGTATGTCGATTTCGATAGGACTATTTTTCCAAAATTAAGTGTGCAGTACAAAACTTACTCTTATTGGTCACACAATAAAACTAAAATAAGAAAATCTTATTAATTTTGTAGAAAGGCTTTTCTACAGCTTGATATCATTCTACATTTAAAAATTAAAAATCTAGTTTTTATTTTTACAAGAAAAATGTTTTAGGGAAACAAAATATTATTTAAAAATGAAGAATTTAAGAACTCTAAAATATTCACATTGTATTACTTTTCAAATACACAATAACTTTATTTTTATCAAATTTATGTTTCTTCATGATTTTTTATTCAAGAGTTTTACATAACACTTTTACAATCCTATATATTATCAATTTTATTGGAAATAAGAAGGTACAGAAGAAACATGAAAGTTTTACATGACATAATAAAAAACTTCTGTTGCGAGTACTTATCACTCCCAAAAAGGTTAATATATTTACTTATTTTTGTCTTTAATCATGCATTAACACAAAATACCTATTAGATTCGAGTAACAGGTGTTAGAATATAATATCAAATAAACCAATTCTAAGATAAAGTTGCAAAGTTTACTTGAACCTGGTTTATTCCAAAATTACATATTTAAAACCTGTAAAGAAATATATGCCAAATGTTGGAAAAAAAACTGTGGTAATTTTTGACTTCGAACTAACCTTATTCTAATCGAAGTTGGGTATTTTTACTAATTTTTATTTAACACGGACTTCATTTTTTTTACCATATAAAACATTATTTATTTACTCGTTCAAATGTCTGATCTTGAATTAATTCAAAGATTTATTAGTGCAATTAAAAGCTATAAAATTTATTACAAAATTTTGTGGGTTGAAATGTAGTTGTAACAGGTTTAATGTTTGAAATTTTTCTTGAAAGTATTTTATTAAGTTTTTATTTTTATTTCGTCACAAACTCATATGTATTATTTACGTGTATGTTTACCACAGATTTTTGATGAAAAATAAGCAAATTTCTATACTTTAATATAAACTCTTGAACAGAATTCACTGGAACTTTATGTGAATATATCGGTTTTGTAATATGGTCACTAATTACTTCTATTTATTAATTTGAATTTATTCTCTGGGTTAATTACTATATTTGTGGATAAAACCCTAGTGGTTATTATAATCAAGCCAGGGTTGCCAGTATTGTTAATCGTTTTGTTATTTTACCTCTTTTTTCCATTTATTGGTACAATATCGATCTATGCTAAAATAAGTTGATACAAACAAACGTAGTTGTACGATACTTATGATACGAGAATTTACAATTACATGATTTTGAATTAACTTATCCCAGCGCCAATGATGTACCCTGCGACTACAAAACTCCTGATATATATTACTATTATCATCAACTAGGGTGTTAGCAAACAAAATGAGCTCTAACAAAAATTTATTCAACTGAAAATGTTGATTATTTCCACTTCCTCTGACAGAAAAAGTTTGAAAGTTTAGTTGCTGAAGTGTCCAAAGTCTTTTTAATTTTACATGTTGTCTTTTGCTCTAATCGTTTCTCCTTCAATAGATTTTCTTATCCATTACATTTATGAATAAGTTGTTTTCCAAAAGTAGTTTGCTGTACTCATAAAATGTTATTTCCTTACCTGTGCTTTCATTTCTTATTCTATGTAAATCAATGCCCAATATTGTTTTGAATTTTTTGTTAAATAAAAATGTCCCCTTTTCTTTAATTCGATACAGTGTACACAATTTACTATATATTTCGTAGATAAAAACTTTCTAAAATAGAAAAGGTTTCTAACCGAACTAGTTGCCATTAAAAATGAATGGTGCTTTACCTTTGATTGCTATGATGTAGCTTTTACAATTATTAACCTACCTTTTCTTTTCAAAGTGAATAGTTTCTATATGTACGATTAAAATTAAAATTTAATTTTTATATGTCTGAAATAAAATATACACAGCTAATTTAACTTCGCTAATTTTAAATGCTTATTATTTTCGCAAAATTTGTTAACTTTATACGTAACAAGTTACGTGAGATGACTTTTAATCAAAATTTTTTAATTGCAAATTGGCAAATTCGCTACCATCATCTCTCTTAATAATGTTTTGAACTAAGAAAAAACTCCTTTGGACTTTTTCTTTGTTTGGCATTTGAATTTCTACCTTTTTTTCTTCTACTTTCTTTTCGTTGTTCTCATCTCCATTTTCATCCTTATCTTCATCCTTATCTTCATCCTTATTTACATCATTTGATTCTGACTTGTCATCTTCAGTTGATCCATCTATAATTGCTTTTATTTTCTCTTCTTGTTCTGTTGCATATGCATTCCATTCATTGATATTAGTACTGCATTTTTCTAGAAGATCTTTCCTAGATCTTCCTTGAATATCTTTGAAGTAAGACAATAACAGATTATCGTACTGTATTGGTATCTCGTCAACGTTAAAAAGGTTTTTCAATAACCAATTTTGCTTTTGCTTAGAAAACTTCCACACTTCAACAACACCATTTATATCTTCAGGTTCGTCTTGCTCTTTACTATAGTTTAAGCTAACAGATTCTAATTGATACAAATTTTTGGGTAATTGCTTATCAACCTTTGTTTTGTAAAATTCAATTAAGTAACGCAGCTGGTCTTTCAAGACTTTATTTCTTTTTTTTTGATTATCTTCTTTGGACAATTTTTCTCTCTTCTCCTTTCTCCTTGTAGACTTATTGACTTTTTTTTTTGTCTTTTTAAGTCCTGCGTCAGAATTGTTGATGATAAGCTTTTTTTCTTTTTTGCTTAGTGAGCCAGAAGCCAAATGAGTGGTAACATTCAATGGGTCTTCAGTCAAAAAATCAACGTTTTCTAAGTTTTGTGTCTTAGTGACGATAATTCTTTTCCATGCTGGAATATGTTCTTCTGACATTTAAACTCTAGATTGATGAATGTTTAAACTAGCTAAATGAAAACATCTCATCGTAGTTTTTTACTGAAATTTTTTACATGTTTCCGAAAAATAAAAAAAAAACTGGAAAAAAACTGTACATAACAGGCAATTATAATTAATTACTACAGATTCAATGATTCTTACCATTGATCTCAAACATGAATCACATACTGTTGTCTGATTTTGACGAGACAATAACACTGAAGGACACAATAGGAATTTTGGCTTCTTTACCCTATCGTAAAAAAACGAAACTAAAACCGGAGTGGTCTTTTTTTGTTGATAATTATATGCAAGGATGGAACAACTACCACAAGCAATTTCCACCAAGAGTTTTACCATTAATCAATCAAATTAAAAAACCCTTGTCATTGGAAAATTTTAAAAGTACTTTGCAGCAAGAATTTGACTATCAGGCATTTTGTAGAAAAATTGAATTAAATAGTACCAATAAATTATCTGAGTTTGGATTATTTTCAAATTTGAACAATGATGATATCAGATTATTTGCGAATGATCAAGTGAAAAGCAAAACAGTGGTTCTGCGAGAGGGTTTTAAAGAATTGTTGCGTTCTAAACTGATAAAACCGGAATTTGTATACATTATTTCGGTAAATTGGTCAAAGGCGTTTATCTACAATATCATTAATGAAGATGTTTTGAAGATGGAAAATATATTTTGTAATGATTTAGTCATGCATCACGAACAGTATTCTGGTATGTTTTCTAACAATCTTTTGACGGGCAGTGATAAAATTGTAACTTTAGAAACTATTTTGCGAAGTAAAACTAACACTCTGGGGCAAAAAAACAATATATTTTGGTATATAGGAGACAGTGAAACAGACTTGTTACCGATTCTTCATCCTCTCGTCAACGGAATTTTGCTATTAAATCCCAAAGAAAATATAAAAAAGTACAATAAGATAACAAAAGTCATTTTAGGAATCGACGCTATGATTCTAGAAAAATTTGAAAGTCACGATATAAGTATCGTTGAAATTCCAGGATTAAAAGTTGGTACTAATAAACTTTATATAACAAAATCATGGAAAGATATCAGTAAATTAATAACAGATTTTAGATAGTTTTTATTGTTGACAGTGATGTCCGAATGTTTTTTTCGTTAAGTTTTGCTATGCGGCAAAGTAGTTAATTATACTGAACAAAATTCTCTCGTGCGATTCGTAATAAAATAGCGTAATATACTTTTTAATCATTACGTGACTTTGGCATTTGAAGATGGATAGATATGCTTATATAGAAAAATTGGAATGATTGAATACTTTTTACCTTTTAGCAAGACCAAAAACCTTTATCAGTTGATATGGGGTTTTCAAGAACGTCATGCGTTTTTGTGGCAATAGGAGTGTTATTATTACCATTGGTTAGAATGTTGACAAACACAGAACACTTGAAAACTTCATGTAAGAAAGCTTTGATGGTTAAAGTAACATTTTCATGCTTAGAAACTTTCCAAACCAAACATAAAACCTTTTTTTTTGCTTCAAAAATACAAATCTTATATAGAACTTCCAGCAAAAATTGAATAATCAATTTTAATATTTTCTTAAGCTAACATCAATCTAAATAAAACTATATCAACCCTAACTGTTATATTAGTTTTATATTTTAGTTAACAAGTTATCAATTAATACAAACCTATAAAAAGTCTTATTACCACGTCAGAGAAGGCTTATTTAGATTCACTAAAACGTTAGCAAAATCTTATGGTCTCCACTCAAGAGAGACTAGCTGCATTTTGTAGTGAAATAAAAAAAATATTTGAAGAACATGTTCTGTGATTTTTACCCGGTGTGCCATTGGGGTAAATTTCAAGTAACTATTACAGTTGTTTTTGAAATTTAGTATCACCTAATTTTTGACTTTGATTATTGCTTTTGGCAATGCAATGACTAAAATCTTTTTAACAATGAAAGACTTAAAAGTTTCGGATTTCCGCAATATTTATTATTTTTTCTGCCTATAATTGATACGAAATTAATGTGACGTCGTTTATAAAATTTTTGCAATTTTTACTTAAGTTCGAAAATGTCTTAATCATAAACTCAAAAAAAAAAAATTCTGTTTGGTTCCTAGTCTTGCCCCTTCAAAAAATTGAAAACTTCTTTTAGCGGTACAAATTTAGAAGCATATTTCCATTTTATGAACGTGCTCATTTCTCTCTTGGCTGTTCATGTTTTTTTGCGTTTACTCAAAGCACTGTTTCGAAAAAGAGATTAAATTTAGAGCTTGTGGATCGTCAAAACGCAGTTCTCTAATTAGTTTGATTTTTTTTTCAAAACCTTTGTGTCTTTCAAAAATTAACATTAATTTTAAAAATAGCTGATAGAAAGATCGTGTTACCACCTTTTCGCTTGTTGTATTAACTGTAGAATTGGACCAACACCTTCTTATTATGCACATTCTTCAAAATGTCCAAAAAATTAAAGAAAATGACTTACGGAAACTGAATTACATAACATAAAATATAACTTTGAATTATTCTTGTTTTTTCAAGATAGGTTAGTTTGTATCTAACAAACTAAAATTTTTACTGCGATAAATGTTCATTTACGTGGAGTATTAACTCTCAAACACATGTCCATAAAAATAGAAAAGTTCATAAGTAAAGTGTTATAAAATTAGTAGCTTGATGCATACGCAAAAAGTGGACGAACTGATAACAACCTCAAAAATGAGTTGCTTATATGCTTCTTAATTTGAAATTGTTATGCGATTTCAGCAATCATTTTCACACTTTCACAATAGGGTAGGAATGCATGATTCAGTTGTCAAATTCAAAATTGTTGAACACTAGCTGTGAATCTGACGGAATTCTAGCAGGTTCTTGAGTATGTTTGATCTGAAAAATTCCGATATTGCATTTGCGATTTTTTTTTCTTTTTCGCGGTTGTTAATTCCTTTTCAGCCACATGTTTTTTCTTATTTTTTAAACTTTGTTTTTTGTACATTTTTTTGGTCCACAAAATGACGAATTTGCTTTTTGAAAAATTGAAATGATCAAAATACTCCTCATTTTCTGCCATTACTTCCCAAATAAGAAATACCAGCATGATAAAATGTGGAGATATTACTATGCAAAATAAAACTGACATAACGTCTCAGATGATAAACGGCTGATATAATCTTATCTCCAATCTTAATTGTAGTTGTTTGTGATGTTAGCTATTGTTAATTACTATTATTGAAACATCTACACTGAATAGTTCTGAGAAAAGCAATAAATTCTTAAAAATTTTTACTAAAAATTGTATTATTACTTTAAATCTTGCATAATTTAATATGCAACTTCTACTTAAAAATATTGTTATATATAGGGGTAGAGCAATGTTCACATATCGTTTATTTTGACCATATTTTCCTCCTTAAAATAAAAGAATAAGTTTGATTTTATTAATCAATTTAGAAAGAGCTTTTTAATTACTTTAATATAATAGTTTTGTGAGTGTTATAAACTATTTATTTGAATTGTTAGATAACATTAAAAATATATTAAATTTAAATTTAAATTTAAATCAAAACTAAGCAAGCATTTTAACAAAGAAAGATGTCTGAACAATTCAGAGATGAATCAGAAAGTATCGACTCTGCTTCAACAGGGGATGGTGGCAATCATTCAAATTTACAAGAATATCCAACAACTATTCACGATTTAGAAGATGAACCAAAGACCGAAGTTAATGATGATGTATCACTTCAGTCTTTACAATCTTTACAACACATTTATACTAGTGGTGCTAATAGTCAATATATTCACATTGGTAAACAAAAATTTTTAAGGGATGATTTATATGAAGCATTTGGTGGTACTTTAAATCCAGGTTTAGCACCTGTTTCACATCATAATTTTGGTAATCCTGCACCATTAGGTCTTGCAGCCTTTGCTTTGACTACATTTGTTTTGAGTCTTTTTAATTGTAAAGCACAAGGTGTTACTATTCCAAATGCTATTGTTGGGTTGGCAATGTTCTATGGTGGTCTTGTCCAATTAATTGCTGGTATTTGGGAAATTGCTGTTGAAAATACATTTGGTGGTACAGCCTTATGCTCATTTGGTGGATTTTGGTTAAGTTTTGGTGCAGTTTATATTCCATTTTTTGGTATTCAAGAAGCCTATGTTGGTCACGAAGATCAATTATCACAAGCAATGGGATTTTTTTTGTTAGGTTGGGCAATTTTTACGTTTGGATTAAGTTTGTGTACAGTAAAATCTACTGTTATGTTTTTCTCATTATTCTTCCTATTGGCCGTAACATTTTTACTTTTATCTATAAGTGAATTTACTAATAGTTTTAACGTACAAAGAGCCGGTGGTGTAGTTGGTGTTATAGTTGCATTTATTGCATGGTATTTATCATTTGCTGGTATTGCAACAAAAGAAAACTCCTATATTGTTGTTCGTCCAATCTCATTACCTACAAATTCCAAGACTTGCTTGGAATTGCACGAATTATGATCTATATTAGATGCTAAGAAAAACGTCTTACTCTGATTAGTCCTTATTCTATAAAAAAATTAAAATCAAAATTAAAATCAAAATTAAAATCAAAATTAAAATCAAAATTAAAATCAAAATTAAAATCAAAACCAAAACCAAAACCAAAAACAAAACATTTGTCATTTAATATTCTCAATTTGCATGAAGATTCGATAATTCATAATAAAGTACCGTTTTAAAAGTACAAAGTCTTTACATTTCTATATAATCTTAGTTCAAACAGTTCCTTAAGAAATAAATAACCTCTATTAAAAATAACTTGAAATTTTGCAAGTAATTTAGACACTTTTGATGTTAAAAATGTTGTTTTCATTAAAGTTAAAAAATTGTTTTATAATTACTATATAAATGAGTTTATAAAAATTATATCAGTTATTTTTTTAAGGCCAACACTAAGGCAACTCTAGAAGGAATATAAATTTCAACAAAATTTTTTCTATTGTTCCATTCTAAACCACTCGTAACATATTCACCATTATCATCTATTCTACTATGGCCACCAAATTCTTCACGATCAGAATCTAAGACGACTTGATAAGTACCGGCCTTATCAACACCAATTCTATAATTGGTAAAACTTTCAGTAGGATGGAAATTGAATATGAATAATAAACCATTTCGTTCAAATGATATAATCTTGTCAACTTCGTGCTTTAATGAAACATAGGCTTGAGGAGTGTTCAACCATTGGTGAGTCTTTTCACATAATTGCATAGCTTTATCAAAGTCATTTAAGTGCTTATAACGTAGTAAATGGTCATCAACTAAGTTGAATTGTCTACGAGCGTAATGGTAGGATTCACCATTATTAACATTTGGAAAATCTAACCATTCTGGGTGACCAAATTCATTACCTTCAAAATTCAAATAAGCTTCACCACCTAATGAGTGAGTAATCAATCTAATCATCTTATGTAAAGCTATACCACGATCAATAACTAACGATGGATCCTTTAAGACAGTCATATCTGTGTACATTGCGGCATCCATTAACCAAAATGCTAATGTTTTATCACCCACTAAAGCTTGATCATGAGATTCGGCGTAAGCAACAACTTTTTCGCGATATCTTCTGTTAGTTAAAGTAAATGCAATATTACCCATATCCCATTCGTCATCAGATTTTTCCTTTAATAATTTAATCCACATATCAGGTAGTGCCATAGCCAATCTATAATCAAAACCACCACCACCCATACTACGAGGTAAACATAAAGTTGGATAACCAGAGACATCTTCAGCAATGGTAACAGCAGATTCAGGCAATAACTCATGAACTAAATCATTTGCTAGCATTAAATAAGCCAAAGCTTCATGATCAACAGCGGATCTTTCTTTTGAAAGATATTCATCATAATCACCACTAAAGGCACCACCAGCACCAACACCATGATGTAAATAAAGCATTGACGTTACACCATCGAATCTAAACCCATCAAATTGATAAATATCAATATAAAAGGCTAGATTTGACAATAAAAATCTTTGCACCTCAAATGAACCATAATTAAACAAACGTGAGTCCCATAATGGATGTTCACCACGACCACCTGAAACTGAATGGAAATATTGATGATCTGAACCATCAAACATATTTAACCCATCTTCAACATTTTTTGAAGCATGACTATGGACAACATCTAATAATACTAGGATACCCATACCATGTGCAGTATCAATTAATTCTTTTAAATCTTCTGGGGTACCATAACGAGAACTAATTGCGAAAAAATTCGTTACTTGATAACCAAATGATGCATAATAAGCATGTTCCATAATTGCCATTAATTGAATTGCATTATAACCTAAATATTTAATTCTTGGTAAAACATTTTGTGTAAATTCTTTATAACTTGCAACTTTTGGTTCTGGTGATGAAATACCAATATGAGCTTCATAAATTCTTAATGAATCATTTTGTTCATTAAAAATCGGTCTCTTATTTTTAAAATTATATTTTTCATTTGGTTTTGGATTCCAAAATCTACCTTCATAAATTGGACCAAATTCTTTTGATGTTTCCTTTGATGGCTGTGTAGTTCTTGTAATCCATGCTGGTAATCTATAAATTTCTGAACCATCATCTAATTGGAACATAATTTTAATTTTTGAATCATGTGGGATTGCAAATTCACCATTTGCATTTGGTGGTAAAGTAATTGAAAAGTTACCAAATTCATCCTTTTTAGTTAATTGAAATGAATATTTATCCCAATTATTAAATTCACCAATTAAGAATGCATTTTTAGCGTTTGGTGCCCATTCTTTATAATAAATTTCTTTTGTTTCCCAATTAGCATGTAACCCATAAGAATTATATGAATCTCTAGCAAATTTAGATAAAGTTTGATATGAACCATCATTAGTGGCATGTGTAATATCATATAGCCATTTATCAGCTAAATATCTTCTTTCAGATAAAACTTGTGAATATGGTTTTAACCATGGATCTAATTCCACACATTCTTTAACATTTTCTGGAACGTTAAACATATTTTTTTCTCTAATTTTTTTCAGTTTAACTTAGTTATAAACAGTTTAAATTTATTCAATTTATTCAATTTATTCAATTTATTCAATTTATTCAATTTATTCAATTTATTCAATTTATTCAATTTATTCAATTTATTAAATAAAACAATAATTTAATAAACAGAGGATTGTTTGATAAATACAATTGTAATTTTTTAAAAAAGGGGAAAAATTAGTATTGATTGAATGAACTAATAATACAGAAGGAAATAAAAATACTAAGAGTTTATGTATTTATATACTATTTGAAAACTGTATAGTACGAAAATAGACTGTTTACACTCCTCCACTTTTGCATAATAAGCTTTTGCAAGCAGCTGTTTGTTGTTCAGTGAACAGTCAAATATTCTATTATGAAAGATTGTCAAATAGTGGGGTGGTTGCAAAAAGCGGATAAATTAATACCCAACGTGAACAATCAGGCTATTTTGTACTGAGACGACAAAGATAAAGTGATAAAACGTACAACACTTGTTTTTACCCCCTTTTTACTCTTTTGGGAAAATCTTCATGTCAAGTGTTGTTCGATAGGGTTTTTCCCGTGTGTGTTTTTTAGGTGTAAAGCATTATTTTAGGGCTATAATGATTTTACATTAGGGTTTCCTGGCTTTGTTTTAGTCTTGGTTTTCCCACTTTTCTTTGCTGCGTTTGTTTGTTTGGATCGTTGCAAACTGAAACCTTAAATAAGGTGTTTCTATTGAATTAAGATAAGTTGACATTTGAATAGTAGTAATTAATAAAATAGTTGGGATGTATATTTTGTACTATTCTTTTTTACGTATAATAAATATATCGATGTCTTAGTGTCGTTTTAGGAAGCTGTACAACTATATATGGGGTGTTTCTTATGTAACGTATTTTTTTTTTTAGACTTTTTTTTTTGGTAATATTATTTCTCTATTTAAACACTAGTATTTTAATCAAACACCTTCATCGTCATCATCGTCATCACTCATATTAATATCACTCAATTCGTCATCTATTTCAATATTATCATCGTTTAAATCACTTAATTCATCATCTAGTTCTTTACTTATAGCATCCATATCACTGCCAATTTCACTTAAATCGTCATCGTCTTCATTTTCCTCATCATCATTTTCCTCCTCATCATCATTAGCATTATCAGTATCTTTTTCATTTACATCATCGTCATCATTTTCATCACTTGATGATATTATACTAAATTGTGAATTATATTTTTCCTCTGTGGCGTATTTATCAATATACTCTTTTATCTTTTCTTCATATAATTTTTTATCTCTTAATTGTAATGTAGCTGCTTCATTATTTAAGGGATCACTACCATTTGGTTCCTTTAATAATCCAGGTATCATCCATTCTACTATATTAATTAAATCATATAACGGTGACCATGTTGAATTTATAACATCAAGACAAATTGAACCTGATGCAATATCAATATTTGGATGGAAAATTTTATTAACAAAGCCAATACTTGGTGATTTATATGGATAATTATCTGGTAATTCAACATGTAATCTCCATATACCATTTTCATATGGTGTTTCTTTAGGACCATAAAATTTCACATTAAATTCTTGCATATTATCATGGATTAGTTCAACATCATGATTACTCATTAATAATTTCATTACATCAGTTTCAATACGTCTCTTTGAATTACTACTCATCTTGTTCAAATCTATTTTATATTTATCTATATTTCGGTATCTTCAAATTCTTGACTCTCAATTGTTAATAACTGAGCTTATTTAGTTGTATTTTTTTTAATATTTGAATCAGTTTATCACCTAATAATTATTACTTACTAATAATCACTATTCTTTCTTTCTTTCTCTCTTTTTTTATTTTTTTTTATCTAAGAAAAAGCTTGCTTTAATTGTCAATGATTGTATACACCTGTTTATTCGTAAGAAGAAATATGTTCACTTAAACAATAAACTTCAGTCGTTTGTCTTATTTACTAAATTTGGATTTTAAATAATTTTTTTTAATTATATTTATTTTGTTAATATTAGTTAATTTTGGATTTCAATGGTTGATTTTGGAAATCCTTTTTTTTGAAAATTGAAATTATTTGCGAAATGCACAATATATTTTTTCCATTATCAACCCTTCAGTTTATCACTTTGATATGAAAGTTTACTTACCCTTTTCAGAATTTTCAATACAATTTGTTGGTTGACAAACCCTTATCAAATCCAGTAAAGTATTTTTGTTCTACGACAATTTTGACTACGAACCTAAAGAACACTATTTTTTTCAAAAAGCCACTTGAATGTATTACTATCAGAACGTTTATATATATAAAAAAAATAATTTTCTAATAGCGGTCATTGAAACTGTAATATTTGTTTTTGAGTTTGATCGTCCTAAGAATTTAATTGTTATTACTCTATTGAAATTGCTTGGTTTTCAAAAGAAAAGATAAGTTTGCAAAATCTTTGTTTAGATGATCATTGAAAATCAACGAACATTCTTATCAAATTGCTTAAACTTATTTGAATTAGATACTATAACTACATTCTGCTACAAGTATTACAAACTCATTGAATTACTATACACAAAATAAATTAATACAAATTTTTAAAATAAACGTCATTAACGTATTGAATAATGGAATATAACCTAAAACCTCTTGAATTACTTCAACACAACATAGTAAGATTCTTTGAAAACTTTCTTGTTTATGTAATAAATCATTAAACGTCGTTACAAAATTATCAGTACCATATCTCATTTGATTTTTGAACCAATTAGCAATTAAAAATAAAATTAAAGTAGTCCCAAATTTAATTTTTATGAAAATTACCAAATCATAATAAACATCAAATTCATTAATAAACATTTGAATGCACAAAAACAAAAGAATTGGTATGAGAAAATATAATAACGACCAAATTGCTAAGATTAGACCAGTTTGATGATTTGGAAAAACTAGAATTAATTTACTATTCTTATCAAACGCATCACGCATTCCATATATTAACATTCCGAAATCAATCAAATATGATAACAGCAAAATTATAGTTTTGTCAAACATAATATCTTTTAATTGTTGAACAAATGCATCTATAGTACTAATATTGGAATAGCTATATTTTAGTTTAATTTTCCATTATTCAAAACAAATTTTTTCCCAATGATTCATAAGAACCTTTTCTATTTATATCATCAACTGTGGTTGATATGTGTAAATCATCCTTACGATGTACCGAAATGTCGTTTGCCCTATGGGATGAAGTATTTTTAAAGGAAATATCATCATCATTCTTCACTGAAATTTTGTTATTATTTACATCAGTTGCTGAAATTGAACCAAAAGGATGATTCTTAGCTTCGTTGTTGCCTTCATTTCCTTTCTCATCTCCAGCTCCATAAAGAATGTCATTCTTAATATCTTTAGTAAGCTGGCGATTTTGGCCAACATATAAATTATGAAACTTTTCAATGTCATTCCAATATTTGATATTTAATGGTTGATTTAATTTGTAGATATGATTTCTGAGTTTCTTTATACTATTACCTTTGTCTAAATTGTCATCAATTGGAATATTTAACTTTTCAGCTAGCCCATTCAAAAAAGACAGTTCTTCTGAGTCATTTAGAAAATGATTTGAGTATAATGAAGACATACTAACTGAATAATTTTCTGTAACAATGTGGCACCTATTTCTAATTGACTTGATTCAAATGAGATGACATAGTTTTTCTAGTTCAGCTTAGCTCATCGAAAACTTGGGGGAGCTCACTATTGTCACGTGGAACCTGGTATTTTAATTCCTTTAATAAGCCATTTGTCCAAACTGTCATTCTTATTACTCTAATGCTCTTCTCATAAATTGTACGGTATCATTTAATTCAACTTGCACTTGACTTGCAATTTGCCATGTTACACTACCGGTTAAACTAGTCATTATACCATCTGTAGCACTTTTTTGTAGAATCAATTGTAAATTATGAACTGAGGCAGGTGTAGTAATCTTAATCTTTTCCAGTTCTAAAAGATGGTAAACAATTTTGTTGCACTCACCAGGATTCAAATTTGTATACAATTTATCCAAAATTTTACTTTTTGATTGTAATTTATTCAATACCGTATCCCTATAAAGTTGAAGCAATTTTTCTCTTCTCGGATCTTTATTGACGACTTGTGTATTATTTGAATTGTTATTAGTTGTACGAGAACTCGTTGATTTATTGGAAGTTGGGGTATTTTTGTATGTATTTGAACTGGGCTGAGTTCTTTGCAATATAACTTTTGAGGGATTATTTAATGATCTTTGATTCAAGTTATTAACGTTACCGCTTGTATTATTGTTTATATTTTGATTTTTATATTTTATAGTATTCATGGAAACATTGTTATTCATTACAGTATTACCATTACTCATAGGTGATAATTGTAAAATTTGATTATCTAGTTCATTAATGAATCTAATTTGATTATCTTTGTATTCATCATACTTTAAAACCATTAAATTTTTCAAGTCTTTAATTTTTAAATTGTGGAAGCTTAATTGGCCATCAATCAATATTATTCTTTGCAACGGAAATAATTCTTTAATTACATTTAAAATATCCTTAATGGTTAATTTCGCTTCATTATTAATATCCATTAATTTATTGATTAATAAACTGTTTTGAATTTCATTAGTTATTTTCACTAGAGACAATTTAATATTACTGCTAATAATTTTATTATCAAAATTGTTGTATATGTAATGGTGTATGTTATTATTACCACTGTTGAGATTCATACCATTATTATTACCACCAGATAAACTATTATTGCCATCTACTAAAGAGTTGTTCCCGCTGCTTCTTGTTTCTTTACTATTAACCTCTTCCACTTTTGGAACAACTAAAGAATAGATAACCTGTAAAACAATTAGCTCTTTAATAATAGAATCAATCATCCTTAGGAGCTAATAGTAGGTATTCTTATGTTATAATTGCAAATCTAATTGTTTTCGTTATAAGCAGAAATAATTATTTCATATTTTTTGATTATTCAAAAATATTTAAAGAGAAATCAAAAACGTTTGAAACGACTGTCGTTTGGCTCAAAATAATAGAAGACCGATTAACTTTTTGTATCAAGCCAAAAGCAATTTAAATTTGAATTAAATAAAGTTATCAATGTCTCAAAAAATATTACCTGACTGTTTACCATTGCATCAGAATTCTCAGACAGAATTATTTGAATTATCAATTGATGATGACTTAGATTTTTTAAAGATTTCAGGACAGGAAATGTTAACTACGATAAACCAAATTATTGACTGCTCCAATATTAAAGGCTTGAACCCAATAGAGTTGATAAAATCTTTGGAAGTGTCCCAAAAAAATGTCATCAAACAAAATGAACAAATGCAAAGTTCAAAAGAGCGATTAAATGAAGCAAGGAATAAGTACAAACGTGATTCCACTAATTTTTTAAAGAAAAACAAAGATTGGTACAGTAATGTAGCTAATATGAATAATACTGATACTATATCTTCTCAATTATCTACATTATACGAGCAATCCGCTACTGATAGCAGTGATACAACCACTGTGACAAATGAGAGGAGGACAAGTAATAATATGACAGAAAAAGATCAAACTGATAAAATCAATGAAATTTTAAGAGTACTGCCATATATTATTAAGGATCCTACATCTGTGATACCTGATGTTAACGATACTGATAATGCTGAGAATGATGAACTAGAAATCGAAGGTGGTAACATTGAATTGATTTGTCCTATTACTTTTAAAACCTATCAAAAACCAATGATATCAAAAAAATGTGGCCATGTTTTCGATTATGATGGTTTAATGGATTACTTTCAAAATAATAGCATTCAAATTAGAGATTGCCCCCAAGCTGCATGTGGTAAGAAATTAGAAATTAAAGATTTTGAACTTGACGACATAATGGTATTGCGTTGCAAATTAGCAAAAATAAAAGAAGTGCAAGAGGAAGCATCTAAAAATGAAGAAGCTTTAGACGTTCTTTAGTAAGCTCAACTAATTATTTTCCATTATTTTAAAAAAATGAAATTTTGTCGAGTCGAAAATTAAATTGTTCCCTATTACTTTGAATGGTAGAATAATGAATGAAAGAATAACAACACTATGAATTTAATAGATGCATTTGTTGAACAATGTCAACACTATAAAATAGATACTGTTTTTGGTATAGTAGGAATACCTATTGTTACTTTAGCTAATAAATTGATTGACAATAATATTAGGTATATATCATTTCGTAATGAGCAATCCGCTTCATATGCTGCCTCTATGTATGGTTATTTAACTGGGAAACCAGGTGTTTTGCTAGTTGTAGGCGGACCAGGCTTAGTTCATTCTTTACCAGGCATATATAATTCAATTAGTAACAATTGGCCATTATTGGTTATTGCAGGTACTAGCTATAACAATGGCATGTACATTGGTGATTTCCAAGAATTAAATCAAATATCTCTATTAGATAAATGGGTAAAATTTGCTGGCACAGTTTCAAAATCAAATATGAATCAATTGATGTTTAATGCTTACAATTCAACAATTCAAAATTCTATGGGAGTAAGTTATATCGATTTCCCATCCAACTTAATCGAAGAAAATCCAATAATTAATGATTTAAAATGTGACAAATACAAAATTCCGCAAACTATTAAATCACGACCAGCTCTTAATGGCATCAAAAAAATTTCAAATTTAATAATAAAAAACAATAACAAAAATATTTTAGTTGTCATTGGCAAAGGTGCTAAAAACGCTTCAAAAATCATAGGTAAATTTATTAATGATTTTCAAATACCATTTTTACCGACACCAATGGGCAAAGGTATTGTACCAGACTCTAATAAGTTAAATGTTTCTAATGCAAGATCGAAGGCAATCATAACCGCTGACATTGTGCTACTATTTGGAGCTAGATTAAATTGGATCTTACATTTTGGTAAGCAACCAAATTGGAAAGAAAATGCAATTTTTGTTCAATGTGATTGCGACTCAAAAAATCTTGGCTTTAATAATGCTGGAAACATTAATTTTTCATTATTGGGTGATATTGAATATATTGTAAGCGATTTATATGATGAAATTAAAGCCCAGAATTCTAAATTTAAATATAAGGGATTAAACAATCGAATAGTTGAAAAGATAACCACGAATAGGAAAAAATTGTCTAATTTGGAAAAGTTACCAAATTATACTCACCTTAAAAATTTGAAAACAGAAACATTGAGTTACAACATGATTTATGGAATATTAAGAAAGATGATAAATAAAGACAAAACAATTTTAATCACTGAAGGTGCTAACACAATGGATAAAGCAAGAATATCTTTTCCTACAGATCAATCACTGAGTAGATTAGATGCTGGTACTAATGCTACAATGGGTATCGGATTAGGATATTCAATAACATCAAAATTACTGTATGGGCATGACAAGGATGTTATTTTACTTCAAGGTGATTCAGCATTTGGATTTTCTGGAATGGAAATTGAAACGATTGTAAGAAATAAATTAGGTATTATTATTATAATAATGAACAATTCAGGAATATATCATGGTAATAATCTACACAGTTCTACCAAATTAAGTGAGAAATGCAGGTATGATTTAATGGCAATCGGTTTAGGTGCCAAAGGATATCTAATCGAAACTACAGATGACTTAAAAAATTACTTTGAAAGAGCATTGTTTGATTCAAGGTTTTATTCAGAAACAAGTTTACTAAATATCATCATTGGTCATGGTTCTCAAAAAAATGTTTCATTTGCATGGCAGAATAAAGCAAAGTTGTAAATTTTGTTTATTTTAAATATTTAGGATTTTGTACAGAAAACAATGTAAATTTAAATATATTCATTTTAATAAAATTTGATAACATATTAATTCATAAATGTTATATTTTTTCAATTTGTGACTAAGATTAGTAACATTTGATGAGCAAAAGAGAAATAGTCTAAATTAGTTAGAATAATCAAAAACTTAAGTTATATAAGACTTAATTTTCAAACACGTGTTTCTACTTTCTTTTAGTTCAATTGATACCAATTGAGTTACAAGCGAAGGTTCGAAACTGTCTAGAACATGGATGCTTCCCACGATTAAAAAACCTGTTTGCAAAAGAAATTTTACCTTGGTAAAAATCAAATTTACAGGTGGGAAATTCGGTGAAACACAGTGAGGTAAAGTGAGGTCTTTTGACTTTCACTGCCGAGTTTCACCACCGTTGTCGGTGGTGAACACTCTTTCCGTGAGGAAAATTTGGGCAACCAAATTTACGGCTGTTATTATAAGAAATACACAGTGTTTACGTAAGATTCAATCTTATCCTGAGCTCTGATGGGAATGATAACGGGTAACTCATTTAACTTACTAATTTATTCCAAAATTGGTAAAGTTTGTTCAGTGCAATCGTGGGATAAATTAAACAATAATTTAAACTCGATACCGATCATCATCAATGTTCTAATATATTTGTTTTTTTTTTGATTCTTTATTGGCTTCATTCTATGATATTGGGTTATAGAGCTATATCAGACGTTTGACTTCTATTTTTTTGTTGAGCTGCAAAGTATAAATGTTTTGTTTTATTGATTTATTTGTATATGCTATATGATATTTACACGCGTCTTAGTGTTTTTCCCCCACCATCTATTTGTATATATATTATTTATTCATCTGTTTAATTAATTACTTACTTAGCTCCCAAGTAATGGTATTCGCAAGTAGTAATAAAATATAGTACAAAGGTATAATAAAATTTAAACAAATGTAATTAACGTTTTAAACCTTGACTCATAGCGGCATTTTGTTCTTGGAAACGTTGACCAACACGTTCACTATGTTTTAAAAACTTTTCTGAACATTTCATAATACAACTTTGTTCTCTATTAGTTAATTTTGACGATGTAAAATCATTAACGCAATCCATGAAACATCTTTCAACAAGATTTGAATAAAGAGACATGAAATCTTTCATTTGTTTTTGTTCAACAATTTTTTGAAATTCTTGTTGTTCCTTTGAGTTTAATTGATCCATGATTCTTTATTGTATTTGTTTAATTATTAATTTGACAAATTGAAATTTCCTATGTATTGCAAAATTTGTATATTTCAAAATCTGTTTTATTTTCTACCATACTCTTCTAATAATTTATTTTAAATTTTAATGAAAAATACGATGACTTTCCGGGTAAGGTAAGACATGCTTTATCAGTTTAACCTTGTTAAAGCCAATTTTTGAGTTAAATTCTGATTTAATATTTATACTTACATGGATATTTATATATGAGATTATTTAAAATTATTTTAAATTATTTATCTATGGGTTTTCATTCAATTTGGGTGATATTTTCATTCAGTTTTAATATATTTTGAATTATCTATTTAATAGAATTATTTTTGGCATCTCTTTAAGTAAGCATCCCAACCAGCTTTTCTGTAACGTTCACTTTCAACAGTTGGATCTCTTCCTTTACCGAATAAACCTCTACCAACAATAATAATATCTGAACCAGTTGATATAACATCATCCACAGTTCTATATTGTTGACCTAATGCATCACCTTTGTCATCTAAACCAACACCTGGAGTCATAATTAACCAATCAAACCCTTCATCTCTACCACCCATATCTCTTTGAGCAATAAACCCAATAACAAACTCTTTATCACTCTTAGCAATGTCAATGGTACCTTGTGTATATTCACCATGTGCTAATGAACCCTTTGAAGATAACTCAGCTAACATTAATAAACCTCTTGGTTCCTTAGTATTTTCTTCAGCAGCTTCTTTTAAACCTTTCACGATACCACTACCTGTAACACCATGAGCATTTGTAATATCGGCCCATTCAACAATTTTATAAACACCAGATGAATATTGCAATTTAACTGTATTACCAATATCGGCAAATTTTCTATCTTCAAAAATTAAAAAATTATATTTGGCAGCTAATTCCTTTAATGGTTTAACAGTACCTTCTAAACTGAAGTCATCTAAAATATCAACATGTGTCTTTAAAAGACAAATCTTTGGACCGACCTTTTCAACAATAGATAGTAATTCACTTGTCGTACGGACATCTAATGATGCACATAAATTTGTTTGCTTTTCCTCCATGATATTTAGTAATTTAGAGGCAATTGCACTATTATGTTTAGAAGCTCTTTCAGAATAAGTTAAGTTAGACATTTTTATTGCTTTTATTAATCTCTTATTTAATTTTTTATGTTTATTATTTTGTTCTTTCAAATAAAATTTATTTAGCACGTTATGGTCAATACGGAATGTTAAATTAAATATTTATGATAATAATCATTAATTACATACCTTTATATATACATTATTTTTTATCATTTTTGGGAATTTTACAATCCGGGAAATTCCGAAGTCATCGAGAAAGCAAATTTCAAATTTCAAATTTTAATTTTCAATTTTCGTTAATCTGCAAAGGTGGGGTTGTTGTGCTGTCTGTGGTAGGCTTGTCGACAACATCTGCTGGTGCTGTATTGTCATTAGTGTTTAAATCAAATGCCGAGCCATTGTTTTCAAACTGTTTCTTTGTTAAAATTAATTCTTGTAACTGCGATTCCACTTGTGGAATTTCCACAAATGTATTAAATATCTTTAACATTTTTATGAATGTTTCATTTGTAGTAACACCTTCTTTTAGGTGGTATACATAAATCCTACTCATTACGTCTAAAATTCTGGGGATTGGTAATACCAAATCTTGATTATCTGGTTTAACGTTAATAACGCTTAAAAATCCGTCTTCCAATAAATCTTCCAAATTATTAATTTCTTCAGACATTGGGAACTGTATCTTTTCTGTTAGTGTCATTTCTAAAATTGATAACGCATATAAATAAATTTGTTCACAAGGATTTAAACATTGATGTACTAAGGCTTGAACAATCGCTATTATTTCATTATAATTCAATACTTTTCTTTCAATTAAATTTGATGTTAAATTAATTGATTTTAATGATACTTCAACAACACTTTGATATGGATTTTCATTATCAACTTTATGCCCAGTTTTAATTGATTTATTGTATGCATCTTCCCATCTACTTCCAATTGCACCAATCGATGATATTTCATCTAACAATCCCAGTATAAATAAAAAGATTTTATCATCATTCGTACTGTTAATGTTAAGATTATAATCAATAGTTTCTTTGACATATCGAAAAATTAACTCAGTATGTTCGGTCAAAGATGCAATTAATCTCAAAAATCTCCAATAACTCTCTTCCTTTAATACTAATTGACCATAATTTGGTATTTTAGTAATGGCAATTAAATTAGTTATTAATGCCTTACCTTGATTTGTACTGAAAAACTTTTGATTAAAAATATCAGTTTTCGTTAGAAGTTGATCAATTAATGCCAATAATTTTTCTTCTTGACCATCGAAAATTGAAATTAATAATAACTCATAGGTAAATAATCTTCTAATAGTCCTTTTAGTAACACCATTTAATTGTAACAATTCAGATAATTTGTTAATGACAGTAGCACCTAGTTCCTTTTCATCCTTGCAGTATAATAACAATGCAACTATCAATTCAACTAAAAATAATAGTTCTGATTCAAAATATCTCTTATTTTCGTCAGTTTTAGTATCATTTATACTATCTAATAAAACGTTAATTAATGCAGGTGTTATCAGTTCCTCATTACCAAAAATTGAAGATCTAATATTACTATTTTTAACACATTCAAAAGCCTTGTATGAATATTCAATTTCTTCTTCAGTTGGTATTTCATCACCCTTCAAATATGATGCAAATGTAGAGAATAAACCTCTATTTTCTGTGTGTTTAGAATTAACTTCTGGTGGCGGCTTCTGTAGATTATCAATCTTCAATTTATCTTGTAAATCTGTGAACACATCTGGATTAAGCAGTAAATTTTCAAATAAGATCAAGAAAAAATTCACCAGATCTCTCCATGTATCTTTACTAATTACTTGCGAGTTCTTAGTTTTCCTTAAAATACGGAAATATATCATAACACATAACTGCGCTTTTAAAGACTTACCCAATCTAAGTGATAAATTACCGACAGGTACTTTTGCATCAGAACCTTCCATGTCCATTTCAATTAACGGTATCTTTTCTTCATAATCTGAATAACTGCTATCTTCATCTTGATTAGTATAAGGATTTGGACCTGAAATGGTAGTTAATTTACCAATTGTTGATAAAATATCATTGTATAATCTTTGGTATCCAAAATAAACTGCTATGTGAGCACACTTATCTAAACTGGTCAACATTCTACTAGCAATATGATCATCAGAGGCTACAATGAATATCTTGAATAAGGTATTAACGATAGATGCACCAACATGCTTAAATATTGCCTTATCAAAACCTATTAATTCATTTGGTGATAGTTTGTGAATTATATCATTATCCTCAGTTTGAATCTTAGTCATAACTGTAGTCGATGCAATAAAATTATTCCATGCATCTTCAAACCATTCATCATTACCATGGTGTTCTTCGGGCATAACAATTTCTTTATCTCTAATGGAACAGTATATTCTATCTAGATACCAATGAGGGAAATCTTGAGAGTTGTAGCAACCTTTCAAATTGCCAGAGTAATCTTCAAAAGACATATGATCTTTTACTTGAGGATTATGGAGATCGGTATTCAACATAATAATAGAATAACTTAACACAAAAACGGAATCTGAGTCTGGTTTAACTTCTGATATATCTTCAATTTCCTTTATCTCTTTTTCATTATCATCACTGTCTTTTCTATCAATGTTGTTCTCATCAACTGCATTTAAATCAGTACTACCTGGAGTACACTCATAATTTTGACATTCTGTGTATCTATTAGAAAATGCTTCTATAATTCTTTCAATTTGTTGAGACTCACCTGGAAGTCTAAATTTTGTTAGTAAGATTCTAATTGCTTCATCCACTCTTAAACCTTTAAAATCAAATAAATTTATAAATGCTTTTAACAATAATTGTTGCTTTGGATCACATAATAATAAACCAATATTTTTTTTATTTAAACGACCATTGTTTTCAAATAAAAATTCAGCAATATCCTCATTATTGTCAGATTTAATGAAATTCTTTTCAATTAGCAATGGGATACCTTTCTTTGGTTTTTCATTAAACGCCTTAGCACATGTAATAAACTCAGTTTTACGTTCTCTTTGCTTTAGTATGCTATTTTCACTGGTTTGTTTGATATATTGATCATTTGGAATTTCTTCAACATGGGAATACATATCATCAATTAATGATACCAAACCCTCTAAACAAATTGGTGGTACATTTTCTGTGGTAGATGTTGCTGATTCAGGCAATGCAAGTTTAGTAAGCAATCTGATAAAAGTTAATGCTAAATCAGCTCTATCTAAATTACAATCAAAATTAATAAATAAGGATGTAAAAAATGATGAGGATCTTGACCAAAAAATTGATATTTGTTCGGTTAACATTTCCTTAATCGCTGTATCTGTCTTCTTAATCTTTTTAGTATCATTTTTATCGGGAGAAATATTTTGCTGATCATCGATAATAAAGTTAGGAATATCTTCTGAAAGTATAGTAAAAATACGTGTTAAAGTTAATTCAATTTGCATTGGCAAATAATTACCTAACACTACGACCAATGCACTAAATAATTGCAAAGCTGCCTGAAATAATGATAATTTGGATGAATTTTGAATAAGATATAATACACATTTAGATATTGGATCAGAAATTAATGTAAATAAAGGTGGGTGTAGTGGAATTTTATCACCGGCTGTTTCTATAAAGATGGTCATAAGTTGTAAACCAAAAATTCTAGCAGAATTAGTGTGTTTACTCTCATTTTCAGGTAAAATTACAGATAGTAACAATGATAAATATTGTTTAGCTACTGGTAAACCATAATTCAACTCTGAATTAGCTTCAATGATACTTAAAACTTTCTCTAATTCATTATCATGATTTTCATTTTCTAACTTTTGAGGAAATTCATCATTTAAATTGCCATCTTCCTTTTCATTACTACTTTCTTCATTTGTGTTCTTATCATCTGATATACTTTCACTTTCAAGAGGGACTTCGGAGTCATTGGAAGTATTATCCTTTGTTTTATTATCTTCAGTTTCGTTTGCGTTCAAACTCTCGGACTTGTTATCTTGATTTTCAACTTCATACAATTTTGGTTCCTCAGATTGATTACCATCGGCATCCTCGTCTGATCTTGTTATTGATAAAGAATCTGTGGATTCTTCTAAATTTGTACCTATAAGGTCTGCTTTCAATTTCATTGCGTAATTTTCATCATTAATATATTGTTTCTTGGATGTTGATGGATCAATGACTCTGAGTTTATCACAAATTTTCAAAGTTATTGATATCATTGAATTTTCTGCTGCCTTTCTTAAGACTTCAGTTCTTCTTTTGTTACAAGCTAATGACATTAAAGTTTGAATTGCATTATACATTATAGAATCAGAAATATATTCCCCATAAGGTGATGCAATAATAGAATTCAATAACATAACTACTTTCAAAAGGACTGTGTCATCAGAAACTTGATCTGATCTTTCAAATCTACAATGAGTTAAAGAATTGATGAGCTCTCTGTATGCCATAGTAAAATTATTTGATGATTCATTAATTATACCTAAGTTGAAAAACTTTTGTAAAGAATCTAATGCTAATGAGGTAATAAATCCAGATATCGTATTTGTACTCACAATTAAAAGAAATGGTTGTAAGATTGTTAATGGATCAATATCATCTAAATTTGTAACTTTATTTAACATTAATCTTAATTGTATAAAACCTGATAAAAATGGATCATTAATTTTATTCATAGATGAAGTATTAAATGAACTGATTAAGGCCTCTTCTTGTTTGTTAAAAAGGTCGTTACCACTTGCCAAAAGAGCTGCAACTCCAGATTGTGAGTTAAACTTACTATATTTCCTCATTACAGATGACAAATTAATACATTCCCTAATAACAATAGATACTGGATCTACCGCAACAGTAACGCTGTGGTTCATCTTCATATCTTGCTACAATGGTTGTTAATACAGTCTGTCGATAGTTCTTATGGATATTTGTCATTATTATTTTAAATTAGCATTATTCAAATCATAAGCCGGGTAAATTCTTGTTGGTTGTGCTCTGTTTTGCTTTTAATGGATTTTATAACTTCGAAGTTTAGAATGATAGTTCAATATCAAGTGATTCTACTTATTGAATTGGGCTCCCTTTAATGTCATGTTTTTTATTGCGATAATTGCAAATAAAGCATGCAATTATATCTCTTAGCAGCCTCTTTCTGATCATCACAAAAAAATACTAATTCCAATTCTAATTCTTATAGTTGGTATAAAGAGACATGATTTCAAACAATTCAATAAGTATTCATAACTAAATACTTACTTAATTTTCAAGTTTGGTCTTGCAAAATTTTTAAGAATTAAATACTTTTGAAAATAAGATGTTCTGCTTTTACAATCTTGTTTTTACGTTGTAATCTATTATTAATTTATGTTATTTTGTTTCGTTTTATGCAATATATATACCTGTTACCTTTTTGAGTTTTATACAAGCTAAATCAAGGTTGTTTTTTCTTCAATTTTCTCTTAGCATAATCTAAAACTTGTGAATTACCTTCCTTTGACACAAAAAATTTCCTCTTTTTTTCATCTTTCCATAACAAAACTCCAATATCTTGGGCATATTTATATAATAAGTTAAATTCACTGGCATTCTCGAAATCAGAATACAAGGAGCCTTCGTATGCTAGAACTCTATCTAACTCTAGTTGCCATAATTTAACTTGGTCCACAACTGTCGGAGGTAAGATTTGTAAAATATCTTTACTATTGGGATCTAATTCTTTCTTTTTCATTAAATTTGCTTCTGCAAGTCTTCTCATTTGTGGGTGCGCATGTGTTTCCAAATATGCAATTATTTGATCTGCTGTAATACCATTCTCCAAAGCTCTTCTGATAGATTCACGAGTGATTTGACCGGTAACCATATTAACAAATCTTGATTTTAAATGAACAAATAAACTTAAGATAGCAATTTGTAGGGGAGAATTCGAATATGAATACAATTTAAAATTTGTTTCAATAATAAGAGCACCATCCTGAATTTCTTGTGATTTCATACCAACTTGTTCCAAATCATTACCATTATTATAATCATCCATAGATTTCATGCTTCCTTTAGTACCGATATCATCTTTATTTTGTCTTAATACATTTTCCATTGCGCCTGATGCTGTCCTTAGAACACTCTTTGAATCTGAAGTTAACATAATAGCCAAACTAGTTGGGTAAAAAACATTAGAATGGACATTTTTTTGGAACACTATACCATAATCACCCATATCTTGTAACATAATCTTTTGTGTTTTACTTAGACTTTCTGTACTATATGCTTTACCGACTTCTAGTGCACCTAGCATAAAGATAAAATTTAATACATCAACGGGATCCATATCTAAACTTTCTGACATTTTTAAATATTGTAAAAGAAGTGTCCAAATTTGTGCATTAATGTCTTGTAAAAGAAATTGAAAACCTTCATTCGTAATTTTGTATTCTCCTGTAGCATTAAATTCTCCCATCAATTGACTATGTTTTAACAAACTCAATACATTATCTGATGGTATAACTGACATGGGAGTTCCGACCATGAAATGTAAAATATTTTCCCATTTATTTGCTGAATACCTATCTAATAACTGCATATTAATTTTCCCACTTAAAATATCAGGATCATTATCAACCACTATACCAAATGAGTTACTAACTTCACCACCTGTCAAAGCATTTTTGAAACTATTTCTAAAAGTTGGGTTTAAACCAATCATTAGTTGATTATTGACTTTGGTTGGAATTATTAAGTGCAGTGATCTCATTGATTTGATAGCCTCTTGAAAATCCAACTTGGCACTAGATTTGATCCATTTATCGAGATCTCTTAATGCAACATTGTTATCATTGAAGACAAGGGACATTATGAAAAATTTTGCTACTGGTGGTAATAATCTATAAATAGCTAAACAAGTTGCTGGAGATTTATAAAGTCTGGCCTGCACCTGCTGGGGGATTTCTTCTAAATATTGGTTAACAGAATGCTTTAATATACCAGTATTCATCTTTAATTGTATTAGTTCTCACCAGTGATATTTTGATCAATTTTTTTTGAAAAAATAATTTCTTAGATTTGAAATGACTTATATTATATTTTCGAATGGGTCAAAACTTTACTCTGGGAATACCAATGAATAATTTACTTTCAATCTAAGTGATAATTCTTTCATATCAAATTGTTTATTTAAAGCATTTGTCAATTTTAGGTCTAATTTTTCCATTTGTTTTGCTTTATAAATTTCCATTTCCTTTAATTTTTCATTCATCATATCTCTATATTCTTGTTGTTCAACGGGATGTAATTGCTCAAATTCTGGAGATTCCAAGACATTATCTATTTCCTGTTCCATACCGTCGTCAATCATATATTCCAACTGTCTTCTTTCACTTTCAATTTCCTTTTTGATAAATTCTTCATATCCACCAATTTTATCTATTTTCAAAAGGGTCATATTTAAAAGATATGACATTGATTTTTGAGAAATATCTTGCCACTTGTTTATAAGATCTTTCAACTTCAGCTCATCAGAATAATTAGCCAAGATTTTAATAGCAGTCTTTAAATTAATTTGTTCTTTCTTCAAACGGTTAATAGTCTGCTGCAAATTAAGAATTTCTTTTCTCTGCAAGTTATTATTTTGCCTGGCATTGATGTTCCTCTTATTATTACTAATATCCTTGGTATGTGAGGGATCGTTGTTATGTTTGGATATTTTCAGTATCGAAGAAGAAATATCTATAGCTTTTTCTTCTTCTACTAAAGTACAATCTCCGTCTTCCAGCCCAACTGAACAATTTTCCATACTTTTCTAAGGTGTTTCTTCACTTTAACTACGTTTTAGGCGTTTGAATAAATTAGCCGCTTATTCATAAAATCAAGAATTTCACTTTTCAAATATATTTTGCAAATAAAATAAAATAAAACGCTCTTAAAAGCTAAAAGTGTAAGAAACTATTCAAGAAATGGAGACATTTCATTGTCAGAACTGTCATTTACCCCTGGAGTTGGATTCTTCTTTGTTAGGGTTGAGTGGACCACAGCAAAAATTGATAATCAACAGTGTAGGAACTAGAATTGAAGATCCAAAATATAAAGTTAAAAATGACAAATTTGATAAACTAAAATATACTAAAAGTATAGAAGAAGCTAAAAGCTTCTTATCAGATGGAATCGAGGTGATTGACCCCACTAAAAGTTTGACAGAGAAGCAGAAAGATACTGTTTTAGTAAAAAGAGATCCTGAAAACGAAAAAAAATTGGATGATGATGATGACGATGATGACGAAATCAATGAATATGACAAAACTATTGTTAGTAATACGTTATCAACGCAAATTCAAGTTTTAACAAATGTATTTAACATTTTATCCGCAAAAACAAATTTTGACTATCCAATTTGTGAAGATTGTTGCAAACTACTTACAAAAACTTTGAAGACAGAAGTTGATGATATTACTAGCGAAAAAAAGACGTACTCCGACTTTTTGAAAAAATTAGAGAAAGAACAGCAAATTTTCAGGTCACAAGCTGCAAATGAGCAAGATGTACAAAATCAACAAAATGATATTAAATTGGAGAAAAAAAAGCTGCTAGAACATTTAACTTCATTGGAAAAACAAGATTACGAACTGGAAAAACAAGTTCGTGAACTTGAAGAAAAACTGAGGTTGAAACAAGATGAAGAAAAGAATTTTTTAAGAAAACAGAATCTAAATGATTTAAAAAAGCTCAATTTTAAAAAAAATTTACAGAACTTGAATAATCAATATGAGTTATCATTAAATAATTTTGACACTTTGAGAAAAACCAACATATATAATGAAACCTTTAATATTTCTCATGATGGCCCATTTGGTACAATTAACGGGTTGAGACTAGGTGGATTTAATGAACTTAAAGTTTCCTGGAGAGAAATTAATGCCGCGTTGGGCCAAATTATTCTTTTATTAAACATACTTAGTGAAAAATTGAACTGTAACTTGAGTGGATATAAACTGCAGCCAATGGGGTCATATTCTAGAATTTCTAAATTTGATCAAGTTTCAAAAGATTGGATATCATTAGAAGCTTATAATGATGAAAATTTCAAATTTACAAAACTGTTTCACAGAGAGACCAATTTCGATAAATCTTTAGAATGTATATTAGAAATCATAAAACAATTATCTAAACATATTCTTACTACAGACTTAGAATATAGAGATAGTACTTCAAATTTTGAAAACGAAGTAAATTCTTCGCAACATTTTCAAAACAACACAAATGAATTCCGAGCAAATGGACACGGTATAACTAAAGCTAAATTTGGTAATTCTATTGATAATATGGAAGTTTTGAGAAGTATTAATGTAGAACGTAATACCTCTCAAGTAGAGTTTCATGAATTACCGTATATGATGTTCAATGGTAAGATAAATGCCATTTCTGTGAAGTTATACGGAAATGAACCAAATTTGGAATGGAGTACTGCAATGAAATTTGTCTTAACGAATGTTAAATGGTTACTAGCATTTTCATCTCATAGATTGTCGACAGCGAGATAAATCTGTACCTCAAATAACTGTATTAATATTCCGGTTTTAAACCTTCATATTACAAAGCAATTTTATAATTGGGTGTAGATAAGTAAGGAAATATTTTTTTTTTTGCATATGTACAGGATGACATAATTGTATTATCCTCTATGTTTATTTGTACTCCTTCTTTGACCTGGTTACACCAACAGACATTCAATGCGTTGATGAGATGCTTTTGAAAGTGAATATGCAAAAACTAATGAAGTTGTATAAATAGATTATAAAAATTAATGATATATACTTTTACAGATTAATAGCACCTATCAAAAAAAAAATGTCGCTATCAACTACCAGCAAAAGTAAGAGAAGAATCACTTCAAGCGACAGAAATATTTTGGGGTTTTGAATTTGCAACATCAATTGAGGTTGTTTTTTCGCTCGCGCTTACTTTCTTCCGTTCACTGCTTTTAATGTTTTTAGTCTTTTCATCTTTATAAATTCTTTTATTTTCCTTGTAAGAATGTCTTTCAACCTTATTCAGTAGCTTTTTCCCAAGGTTTTCAATTTCAACATACAAAAAGTTTGGTATTTTTTGATTGGCTTCTTCCAAGATATCGATGAGACCTTTCGAAATACCTTTGCTATTCTTGTTGAAGAAGGAAATAGCTTTCCCTGTGTTACCCATGCGGCCCGTCCTGTAAACTCTATGCAAATTCTTGTAAGTATTTTTTGGTAAATCAAAATTAAGTACTAAACTAACCTTGGGGTATCTGATCCTCTCGATGCAATAGAAGGAGCGACTGAGATGGTAAATTCTTCAGTTTTGAAGGCATTTAATGCGTATTCTCGTTGCATTTGGGAACGATCCCCATGGATGATTGAAGATCTGAAATTTTGATAATTTGACAAATCATCCAACTCTGCCGCCATCCTTTTTGTGACTATAAAAACCAATACTAAGCCATTGTTTCAATTCTCTAAAAACTTCAATAACTCAGCTTTTTATCTCTTTCGTTTACTAGGTATATCTTCCGTGTAGCATTCTCTGAAGTTGAATAAATTCTTCCAGTAAATAAAAAATGTAATCAGATAAAAAGTACTGTGCCAAATATTGTATTTGATTAGGGATAGTCACTAAAACATTGAGGTTTGCATCTCACCAGCTGTTTGTATATCATAATCAACAATAATCAGTATAACTTGTTGTTCAAAACCCATATCAAGCATAATATCAGCTTCATCTATTACTAAAAATTGAATATTCTTCAAGTATATCTTACTACGTTCAATTGAGTTAATTAACCTATCTGGTATAGCGATCAAAAGATCACAACGTTTAGCTATATTTTCTAATTGATTATTAATAGAAACCCCGTCATAAACTACGAACGGTTTCACCCAAAAACTATAGGTGAATTTCATCACTTCATTATAAACTTGTTTTGTCAATTCTTTTGTAGCTACTAGTATTAACCCAAATGGGTAGCATTTTTCATCATAACTTGAGTATTCACTGTACTCCGCATGATAAAGGTGAAGTAATTGCTTATGACCATTATTGAACTATTGAGATGAAATTGGAAATAAATAATCTGCAGTCTTACCAGAACCCGTTTGAGTACAACCAACCAAAGCTCTATTGTGAACTACAATTGGAATAGAAAATTTTTGAGTTGGCGTTGGTTTAGAATAACCAGAAAGATTGATACTAGATAATAACAATGGTTGATTTTGACGAGCAAAAGTCTTTAATTTGGAGGGGTTTATTCTTGCCAGATATATGAACTGGTACATTGTTGTAGTCATCAAAGTTTTTGCTAGAATGCATTTTAACTCCAACGTATCTTTTTTATCAAGTAGACTATTTTTTGCTGCAATGATATGTTTTCCATCATACCAACCACTTTATATATTGGGATTGGGCTTGAATTCAAGCTTCCCAACTTTAAAAGCGTTTGTAGTAAGTTTTTTGGAACTTGACGGTTTGTTTCCATTCTTAGTAATTCCAAAATTTTTAATAGTGATATTATCTTTTCTTGTGCTAATTTTCTCGAAGGAATTAGCCAAAGTTTAATTTAAATAAGAGACTGTGTTTCTCATATAGATGTCTATTATATTTTTTATAATTTATGATTAAGTGGAGTGTCTTCTTTTTTTGGTTTTGGAGGAAAACATTTGTACAATTAAACATGTGAAAAATCCTCTTTCATTTTAAAATATACGTTAACCTTTTCTGCAAATCAAAAAGATTTATCATATTGCTGTTAAAAAATAAACTATTTTTTTGGTTTTGAAAATTGTTCAAGCTGAGCTCTTATGTTAAAAATAATATGTGACATTTTTTGCTACACAGCTTGTTATTGTCATCTTGGTAAAAATTATTTTTTAAAATATTTAAAAAAATAAAGATTAATTAAGCATCTTTAACCCTTTTGGTTTTGGAAAAAAATATAACTTTGGGTTTATATTACTGAGCAGACCCAAATACTAAATGAAAATTTGAGGTACTAAGTAAAAATATTATTTAAACTAATAATTTGGAGGAAGAAAAAATACAATGAGCAGGCAAATACAATTACTTAGAATCAGTAAAATAAGTCAATTAAATAATTCACGCCCAGGTATCAGAAATAGCAATAATGGCTATGATAGTAATAACAGTAATGAGGTGGACTTTACTTTAAGAGGTAAACATTATCCCAACTATCAACTTATTGCAAATAAATTACAAACTTTAAAAAATGGCGAATGGGGTTTGAAAAGTGATATACCTACTAAAATTCAGATTAAAAACACGAATACGAATAAAAGTGGTAACAAATATCGAACTGACTCTAGGTTTATGGTAATGAGTAAACTAGATTCGCAAGAGAGAATGACACATTTTGAAAAAGTTGGTGGTATATATTGGAATAGAATGAGATTTAAAGAAATGGGCATCGTCCCATCATATTCTAACATGTTCAATAATAAGCTTTCCATTAAAAAAGTAAATAACAATACTATTGATTATACTAATTATAGGACTACTATTTTTGAATCAAGGCAGAATTTACCTTGGATCGACTACAAAAAATATAATGAGAATACTAACAGGGAATGTAATTCTAAACGTAATACTAATGACAAAAATAATAATAATAAAAAAATCCAGTTTCAAGCCAATGAAAGCGAAACTGAAATAACTATGATATCCAGGATGCTTGATCTTCCGATAAAATCAAACGGTAAAATTAAGACAGAAAATTTATTGAAGATTAAGAATCAATTGCAAAATTATAGACATGAATTTAAACAATGGTTAATTGAAAATGAACCGAATTTATTAAAGCAACATAAAATCAACCCTTTAGAATTCAAAGATCGAGCTATGAAATTTTTACTATTGAAAAGTGGTAAAAAAAGAGATGATGTTAAAGACGATTCAGAATATGCTAGTTGGATGCAAAGAAATAAAAAAGATATTGCTAAACAACTCAAAAATAATCAAACTAAAATAATTGGTACAGGTGGTTTATCATATAAGGCACAAGGGAAATTATTCAAAACGCCATTAGGTTATATTGAAAAGAATATTGTACCAGGCAGAATATTAACCACCATAAATCAAATTAATTATGGTAATAATTTTAGTAAATATAATTATCTTGGTAATAATAATGTTAAAAATTCGGCGATTGGTGGGTTTTATGCGAAGAGCGACGTTACAAATGTAAGCAAGATGAATTTAAATGTTGATAATTTTATTAGAGAAAAAATCATGCCCTTCCATATAAATAATATGATAATGGATAAAGATGGTAAAATTATTATGATAGGTAGTGTTGTCAGTATAGATATTGATAACTCTAGTTTAAACCATAATAATAACGATACTCTTGATAACAATATGATTGGAAATGGTTATACTAGTTATAGCAATAATAAATCTGCACAGTTTAATAACAGCAAAAAAAGTGACAAATCTAGGAGAGATGCTATAAATGATCTTTTATTTACTTTGGAGAATTCTGGTAAAAACCAAAATTAATAATTGAAAAATTTGTATCGATTATAATATATTTAATCATGTAAATATATAAGGGAAAACAACGGGGGGAACCATTTCAATTGACAAATAAATATTAATATTTGAGTTAATAAATAAGTACGTGTATATAATGAATAATTAAATGGAATAAGAAGATTTTTAAATATATAAATATGTGATATAAAATCGAAATTGATTGACCGTGCTGAAAAAGAAAGAAGTTTTCTTTTTTTTTTTTTTTTGTTTTTATTGAAGATATGATATGATTTGACTGAACACTAAATAACATAATATGGAATAATTAAAAAAAAACTTTAAATTAAATCATTCTATAGATATTATTGTCATTTTCAAAAATTGTTAAGTTGTCTAAATTTTCCCACCAATTATATAAATAATTTTCGCAAATGATTTTAAACCAAGGTGTGAAATTATATTTACCAGTTTTATCATTGAACATTTCTTTTAATTCTAAATTTGTCACCCATTTGGTATCATCAATTTCATTTAAATTAATATCTAAATCAATTTTTTCACCTTTGTTTAATTTGAAGAAGATGATGTAATCAATTTCATGTTCACCAAATAAATTATCTTTATCAAAGCAAGGTGACATATAATGAATTCTATTTAATAAATGAAAAGTACCTTTATTTAAAAGATCAACTGATTTTATACCTAACTCATGATCTAATTTCCTTATACAGGCATTTTTAATACTATTAAAATTACTTGAAATATCTGGTATAAGATCAATTTCGTTTTTATTTGTAGAACTATTGGAATTGCTTGGATTTGAAATTAATCTATTCAAACCCATTTCATTATCAATTGTTGCCAATGGATGTGAACAGCAGGTATTTGTCCATAATAAGGGAAAAGTTATCTTCTCTTTTGCTCTTTTTTGTAAAAGTAATTTACCCATGTCGTCAAAAATGAAACATGAAAATGCACGATGTAATAAACCTTTGTTTAAATTATCTAATAAATGACAGGTTTTTTTAGTGGCTTTAGCGATTGGTATATCATTAAAATTAACAATAATACAATTTTCGTTCATCATTTCAATTTGCCTAAAATCATGACCAGATAGAGGATTAAGTGTACTATCATCATCATTCAAAAGGTCATCATCATTATTATTATCGTTATTATTATTATGATTATCATTAATTTTTTGTTTAATTGTAGTATAATCAACATTTTGTTTATCAGTATTTTTGTTATCAATTGAATTAATATTTAATTGTTCTGCCTTTTGATCTATTGGAAATACAATATCTTTGAAAGTGTTTAGAATATCTGTATTTGTTTGACTCTTTAATAATTTATAATAATCAGTAGAAGTCATTTTTGTTATTTAATTGCTCTTCACTTTACCTGTTTTGTCTATTTTGTCTGTTTTGTCTCTTTTGTTTACACTAAACTATAGTTAAAAATCTTATATAAAAGTTGGTGAATATAATGACAGTAAGTAATGAGCTTCTCTTTAGAAAACACGATTTTCGTTTCAATAAAATTATAGCTTTCTGAATTTTTCTAAAATTTTCCGAATGAAAAGAATAAATAAAATTCAATTAGAAAAAAACAAAAATAATATCAAAAATGCCAAAAATGCCAAAAATATCAAAAAAAGATTAAAATATTTGATTTTCGAAGGTTTTTTTTTATTTCATTGTAAGAAATTTTTGTTATTGGAAAAACTTCAATTAAATATATTTTTTTTCATTTTCCTCCAATTTGATAATTCCGACTTTTCATTTATTTGTCAAATTCCTTATAAACGTTAAATCCCTTATGTTACAATAAACGAATTCCATTTTTTGACATTAATTAATCAATCTGGACAACCCACTTTCATCTACAAAATAAAAAAAACCGACAAGCCGAAATAAGTACGTAATATATAAATATAGATATATACATATTACGGTATGTTCTGAACAGGAAATTCTTGATAGGTAAAGCCGACATGAGAAATCAAAAAAAAACAATTGAAACCCTATCTTTATAATTTTGCAAAACAAAATTAGGTCTTGTCTTTTGTCCAATTGACAAAAACCCTATTTTAATATGAAAATAGAAGCTTCAAAACACCTTTTTCCGCCCTTAAATGCCCCTTTAGGGAAAATGTAAACACAGGTGTGTTTCATCATTTTTGATTCGTTGCTTCTGAAACTTCGCTGTGGACGAAAAATGGTTTTTTCACGTTTCATTTTTTGCATTGTTTGTATTGTTTACATTTCCACTCCATTCTTTTGTTGTTTGTTTTTATTTTCATTTCAACTTTATTTATATCTTTATTTTTATCTTTATTTATGTCTTTATTAACATTTACGTTTGTTTATTTTTTTCTTTAAACCTCATCTACTAGTCTGTTGTATTGTTTACTTTTGGTTTAATCATTGTATTAACATTAATAATTATATCCAAAGGGAAGATAAGATAAAATAAACACATTCATTCCACCTCAAGCATCTATTTGCAAATTATCTCAACGCTACTCACTGAAATATATTTTTATTCTTTTAGAATATAATCATGTCACAATATATCCAAACCAATCAAACAAACCAAGTCAAGGATCCCCTTGCAGACTTTTATAATCAATTTGAAAAGTTTGTTCAAAATAATCCAAACGTTATATCTGCAGCAAGAGCTTCTTTAACTATACCAGAATCTGCTAAAGCAGTCATCATTTTATCACCATTATCATTAAAACATGTTTTTGCAAGAGATTGGGTATCAAAATCTTATAAAAAAAATATCGTTGAAAGACCAGAAAGATTATTAGCAACTTCTATGGGTATATCTGCTGCAATTACTATGTATCCAGCATTATTTAAATTAAAATCAAGTAATTTAAGACAAAATTCACTTTTATCTAATTATATTCAAAGAATTCATGGTAAAAATTGGCCCATTCAATTAATTAATTTATGTAATGAATCAAACTGGAAATTACAAAATGGTCAATTAGAAATACCTGATAATTGGAATTCAGGTGATATTTATTTATCATTAAATACTTTAAACGCAATTCAAGGTACAATTGGTGCAATTGAAATGGGTATTGATACTATTTTTAAACCTGTATCTTCTTCTTCTTCTTCTTCGTCATCATCATCTAACTCCTCTTCTTCTAATTCTTCTTCTTCTAACTCTAACTCTAATTCAACTGAAAGTGATGATAATACAAGTAATAGAGCTTTTGTTGCAATTAGACCACCTGGTCACCATTGTCATTTTGCAACACCTTCAGGTTTTTGTTTAATTAATAACGCTAATATTGCAATTGAATATGCTTTCGAAAACTATAACGTAACTCATGCTGTTGTACTAGATTTTGATTTACATCATGGTGATGGTACTCAAGATATTTGTTGGAAACGTGCTGGGTTTAAACCGGATGATGATGACAATGATGATAATGACAATGACAATGACAATAATAATAATAATAACACAAATGATAATGAAAATAATGAAAAAAATAATAGCGATAGAAGAAATTTTAACACAGAAAATATTAATGAAAATGGAGTCAATACAATTGATAATAATGATAATAATGATAATAATAACTGTAATAATAATTATTATAACGAATTTGGTAAAAAATTCGCTGAATTCCCAAAAGTTGGTTATTTCTCAATACATGACATAAACAGTTTCCCAACTGAAACTGGATTCGCTACAAAGGAAAATATTAAAAATGCATCTACTTGTATTATGAATTCACATGACTTAAATATTTGGAACGTTCATTTACAATCATGGTCTACAATTGATGAATTTAATAAATTGTATAGATCAAAATATAGAACAATTTTTGCTAAAGCTGACGAATTCTTTAAAATTGGTAAATTAGAAATGCAAGCAAGAGGTGAACCATTTAAGGGACTTGTTGTAATTAGCGCCGGGTTTGATGCTTCTGAATTTGAACAAACATCAATGCAAAGACATAACGTTAATGTCCCAACAGAATTTTATACAATGTTTACCAAAGATGCACTTAAATTAGCACAATTACATTGTCAAGGTAAAGTTATATCATTATTGGAGGGTGGTTATTCTGACAAGGCTATTGCATCAGGTGTTTTTGCTCATTTAATTGGGTTGCAAAATCAAGACTGGATTAAAGAATGGGGGTCAGAACAAGTTGTTAAAGAAATTGTAAGAGGTTGTAAACCAAATTGGAAACCATATAAATCAAAAAAATCAAAAGATGTTATTAGAATTTGGGCTGAAGAAGTTATTAATTTAGGAAGATCAATGATTCCTGAATTTAAGGAAACAATTTTCAACAAAATTAATAATGCGTCGGGAGCTAATTCCAATAATAACAATTTTGCAAATGAAATTACTATTGCTCAAAGAATTACTAGATCACATAATAACAACATTAAAAATCAAAATAATAATTTACAGAAAGATATACCCTTTGTGGAACAAGATTTATCAACTGATGATGAAGATGATGAAGATTACAAATATGATGAAGCATTAAACAAAACTTTTAACAAAACTGTAGAAGATATTACCATTGATGACATCTCGAGACATTTAGAAACATTAGAAATTATTCAAGAAAATCATAATCATGGCAACAATTATAATAATTATGATTCGAAATACAGTGGTAGAAATGCACAATATAGAAATACCTCTCAACAACAACCATCTAGATATAGAAACAGTAATCCAAATAACACTAATATGGAAGATACTGATATATCAATGATTTCAACTGCTAAGCATTATACTAGAAGCGGTAGAAGATGGTAGTGTTTCTCTTTTTATACTATAATCACTTTTGTTTTGTGTATTATATGCAATACATGAAAAACATTTCAAAAACAATTTATTGATTTTATCTTCAAATATTATGAACACCCCATTAAATTTATCTATTAAATTTTTATATGACATTGTGGAGATTTATAGCAACCATATATATATATGTTTATAAATACTCATATGAGAGAAATAAGAAGAATAAAAAGATTGAATTATCATTGCTTAGCTATTTGTGGTATATGAATATCCACATCTTCTCTTAAACCATCTGACACTGGTTGCTGACCTTTGAAAATACAATTAAAATCGACAATAAACGGTTGTAAAATAACAATTGGTATATTCAGTGTTGGCGAAAAAACAATACAAAGATTTCTCAGATTCATCTTATTTATCTTTTTATTCTCATTAATTCTATGTAATAATTCGAATAATGAATACATCAATGCTAAATTGTTCTTTGGTATTTCTGCTGATTGAACTAGTTTCTGAAATTCTAAAGCAATAGCTCTTGGATTAGAATAATATTGATCAACAATTTTCTTCAAAGCTAAATATTGTTCATCGCCAAATATCAAATGTGGTAGTTTCCTTAAGTAAAGCTTTAGTAATCCACTTACACCATTGACACCCAAAAATTGATTATCTTGATTAGATTCATATGCACATATATCGAGATCATACTCACTATCAAAGATATTCTGAACATTTTTTATTGATGTTGTAGAACCACTTAATCTAAAAATACCTTCCTCTTGTAACCCATGATTCTTGTATAAATATTCTAAACATCTGTACACAACACTTGGAATCTCATATTTTCCTTGATACGTATGGGAACTTAACTTAACACAAACGTCTAAAGGTGTACCAAAAACAACCTTATGAACTGCGGTCAATGTATCAGAAGAGTTCTCATTTGGTGTATTCATTATTGTTGATAAACCTGTATTTGGTTCCACAATAGTGACTGGTTCAAAATTCATCGTATTACTATCATTAGTACTGGTTGTACTATTCAAAAATGAACTTGTTGTACTCTGACTACCACCTATTTTTTTGAATGGAAACAAACTCCTCATCTTTATCCTCTTTGCATCTTTATCATCAACATTTGTATGACTCGGGGTGATGTCTCCTTGTCTATCAACTGAGAACAAATCATTTGGACTATTATTTGGTTGATTAATTGTACTACTTATTGAGTGCGTTCCAGACATATTAGACTTGATATCGAATGTAGGATCCACTGAGGTAGATGAAAAGGTTACCATGCTACTTGGTGAAGTACCTCTATAATTAGATCTTAACATTTCGTTGGAGTTCATTGTTGATAATGAGTTAAAATGTCCAGAGGTTTGTAACAAGTTTTGTTCTGAAATTTCACTCAATACTTTGATCCAATCTTCTCGTTGCTTTGTAGTTTCTGTACAAACGTAGTATTTAGATGTGGAAGATAACCCTGTCTTCTTATGTTCAGTAATCAAAAACCCATTTTTGGTACCATATTTATCCTCTGGTAAATTTGGTATCAGGTCAATAATGGACTGTCTCAATTTGATTGTTTCTGTTACATTACCCCTATCACTTAATTGTAAAACATCATTATTAATAATGGCATGTCTGACTTTCCAAGATGAACCGTTACTCAAGGCTTTTTTAGGTCTTCTCAATATAACATTACTCTGGATTTCAAAATCATTCAATAGAGTTGGATCCATTACAGTATCTGTGCTCAAAAATTGTGCAATCTTTAAACCTACGTTTGGCGGATATTCTGGTACACTAAATATACTTTGGAAGTAAACGTTTAATCGTTCTCTTCTTTGATCCACTTTTATGGGTGTTAATGTATCAAATAAATTTCTATCAGGTAGAGATGGCAATGATAATGAAGAAACATGAGATTTTAAATAAACATCCAATTCCCTGACCTTTTGTAAACTTTTAGAAAATTTAAACATTTCTTTATTTGACTTTCTATCGATGACACTAATCAAAATTAAATTTTCGTCTGTATTAGAATCAGTGCATTGATATAATGTACTTAGTAATTCAATTTTAATTGTACCAAATTCATCAGCTTTGACAAATAATGGAATATCAGATATCATACCGGATGATGCTGAATTAATCGAGGCTGAGACATCAACTTTTGGATTTATCCCATGTTCTTTATTAATTTGATTTTTAAGTTGTTGATGTAAATTATGATGAGTACTAGCAGAAGTGTTTATTGTGTTTGTTGTATTAGTCGCTGTAGTACGATGAGATGTATTAGTACGATGAGATATATTACTGTATGATGAAATTTGATCTACTTCATTCATATTATTCATATCATTCATATCATTCATATCATTCATATCATTCATATCATTCATATCATTCATATCATTCATATTATTCATATCATTCATATCATTCATATCATTCAAATCATTAACATTTTTAATACCATCATGAGAATATATTGATTTTGGTGAAGCTGTATTGAAATTCTCCAGCAAACTTGAATTAATATTGGTAGTTGGTGATTTTAAATGATTGCTTTCAACACTTGGTGATTTTATATGAATCTCATGTGCCGATATTGATGAAATTCTATTATGAAGTGATGAAGATTTTGAGGTTTTATTATTACTATCATTAATAGTACTACTGTTATTACTTATCACACCATCATCTAGTGAATTTTTATTTAATAATACAGGTGATCCTAAAGCACTTAAATTTGGTGAGTCCCTGAATGGACTTGGTAGTAATGTTTCATTAACCATAGATGGTGAATCGGGAGCGTCATCCATATTATGATTATTGTTATGAGCATGATAGTCAATGTCTGATTGTTCTGAATGAGTCATGTCTAATTCATTAAGTTGTTGCTCATCGAAGGAATCATCAAGTAATTTATTAAAATTATCAATACTATCTTTAGCTGCAGGTGAAAAACCTACTATGTCATTTTCGGAACTTGGCAAACTTTTCTTAAATTTAATGGGGCTTTTCATCAATATGTTATTGTCATTAGAAGTTCTATTATTATTTTGGTCAATATTAGTACTACTAGTATCTATGAATTGTAAAGATGAATCTGACAAATCAAATAAATGATCTTCAAATTTACCTTTGATTGGTGATCTAATTTGATTATTGATTACTGAAGTGATTCTATTTGGATTTTGTGGAGATGACGGTCTTTCCTTTAAAGGTGAAATTAAAGATTTGTGCGGTGACTTAATTACAATTCTGGAAGTAGTATAAGATACCGATGTTGCCGGACTTGATGTGTTTAGCGGATTGATTAATTCAGGTGAAGTAATTTTGTTTATCATTGTAGGTTGATTGAAATTATCATCATCAATTTGATTCTTTTTATTGTTAGTAGTGTAATTATCATATCTATCTTCAGATACAGAATCAGAACTCTTTTGCTTATTGTCATGTCTATTATTAACTAATTCATCAAAAATATCTTTCTTATCAAATTCATTCAAACTACCGCGTGAATCGATAGTACTATTATCTATACTATTTTCAATTTCATGAATTGTTATTTTTGGTGTTCTTCTTGAATCATTTAGTTCATTATTTTCATCATTATTAATTTTATAATTATTTTCTTGAATATTTATATTTAAGTCCTTAATATTATTGTTTCTTCTTTCTGAAGACCTTGGGGGTAAAATAAAATTTTTCTTTCCATCATTAGCAATTCTTTCATTAATTTCATCTAGTATTAAAGAAATTTCATTCGGATCAAATTTCTCAGTTAATAATTCAATCGTTTTATTTAATTTTTTCAATTCAATCTTGTATTCTTGATTTTGTAATCTTAATTTAACGTTATCCTTGTATAAATCATCATAAGTTGGTGCATTGATATTATTGTTATTAACGTTATTATTATTTTTATTGTACATCATGTTGTTATCTATATGATCCATGCTATCGCAAGTACTATTACTATTTATCCTTTTTTCAATTTTTTCTATTGATTTAGATTTCTCAGATATGTGACTATCATATTGTTTTAACAGATCTAACGCATTTGTTGATGATGCCATTATTGTCTCTATATTTTCAATTTTGTTCAAATTTTCCAAGTTTATAATAATATATTAATCTTTATCAATTTTTCTTGAGGTGCAGTTACTCCGAATACTTCTCACTTGATAAGTAGATAACGCGTTACACGGTCCTTTCTTTTGATTTAATAAGTTTGTATCCTCTTCAAACAACGTAAATCAACTCGTATTCTAGTCAAATTTAAATTAATAAACAATACTTTTATATTAATTTTTTTTCTTTTAATGTTACAATTTTGAATATTAACTAAAATTTTTTAAAAAAGATCTTGAAATGGCAAATTGAACCAAGTTAAAAAGACAATCTTATAAAAAATTAGTTATTAATTAGTATTACAAATGATACAATTGACCTTTGGAGATAATCTAATGTTTATTGGCAAAGATAGAGATACTTTGTTGAGTGCACTTAACGTTAATTCTTGTCACTAAAATATTTTATTTCATCTTAAAACTGAAAACAGAGAAAAAAGTGACTCGACAGGGTAAATCTTGCAAAAAACCGCAATTTGACCGAAGACGCGTCGCAAGAAAATGAAGCGTTTGAGCAGTTTGGTGTTTGTTTGTTTGTTTATCTTTTATTATTCTACAAGAATGTGTATTTATTACTTTGTGCGTATGCTGAATTCTTTTTGTGTATTGTTTTGTATTTTATTGTATTGTATTGTGAATTTTCAAATTATATAATTAAAAACTTACCTTTCTAAATGATATTCGAGAAACGTGCGCAGTTGGACATATTTTGATAAACTGTTTCAATGAACTGATTTAAATATGTTTTGGGTATGATAAATTTGGTAATTTTTCCCATGTTGGAAATTACTTCATATTTAAAATTAACATTTTCCAGAGAAATATTTTTTAAGTTTGAGAATAATGCGTCTTTATCAAAATTGCTATTTCTTATTTCAATCTCTATTTGCGGCCAAGTCTTGTCGTTTACTACAAGCACAATGGGTATTCCTAATGCATGTGAACTTTGAATCTTAGAACCAATATTTAAATTTGAATTAGAATTATGGAAAATTTCATCTTGTAAAAAATGCAATGAGTGCAATTCATTCTTAACTATGTCAACTTTATTGTTTTTTGATTCTTGATCAATACTCTTGTTTTTATTAGTATAACAAATTGACATAAGATATGGTGCCATTGGTAATGGCCAATTAAGTCCCATTGAATCTCTTTTCAAATCTGCCATAGCGCCAATTATTCTTGATATACCAATGCCATAACACCCCATTTGTACTAAATTATCTTTATTGTTCTGTTCGTTAACATAAACTAATTTGAATGGTTTCGAATACTTATCTCCTAGTACAAAGGTATGACCAATTTCAATGCTGTTCATAGGTTTTAATTGACCTTTTTGACATTTATTACAAATATCACCTTCTGAGGCATTAACAATTGAAACTTTTTTTAATTGAATCAAACTCTTGTTGGATAATACTTTTTTCAAAATTATAGATGAATCAGATAATGTATCATCACATCTAATATCTATTAGCTTAATTATTTTGGAATATGAAAAAATGCTATAATTTTCAACATTTAATTTATTGATTATTTGTTCAACAGTATAAATCTTGAAATTTAAATTTGAGTCTAGCTCTAATTTTAAATTAGGATCAATTTTTTGTAAATGTTTCTTGATTAAAACCCAGTTTAAGATTTTTCCATTGGGGTAGTACAAACATATTAAGTTTGCATTGTTTTTTGTTAACAAATACCTAACATTAGTCTTTTTCAATATCTCTGCTTCGCCATTTTTCTTTATATTCCAAAATAATTAAGCTAATAGATATT